>CM042244.1:56062718-56150218 GCA_023566225.1 Romanogobio albipinnatus
CTGTGATCATTAAAAATCCCTAAAGAGTAGGGGTGTAACCCCGGCATCCTGGCCAAATTTGCCCATTGGCCCCTGTCCATCATGGCCTCCTAATCATCCCCATATATATACGATTGGCATCATCCCTCAGTCTCCTCTCCACCAATCAGCTGGTGTGTGGTGGGCGTACTGGCACAATATGGCTGCCGTCGCATCATCCAGGTGGTGCTGCACATTGGTGGTGGTTGAGGAGATTCCCCCCCTTCTATTTAAAGCGCTTTAAGTGCCTTGAAAAGCGCTATATAAATGTAACAAATTATTATTATTAATAAAATAAATTTAATTACTTTACCAAATACTGTATATCAAAAGTAATTAGTTACTGGGGGCAGTAGTACAGTGTTTAGTGTCCACCAGCAGCAGCGAGCAGGCGAGTATAGCCTGGGAGAGTTATGGCCTTTTTGGTCACTTCATTCGTTTTCTCTGACCAGATTGTGAAAAGACCAGACCAGTGAATGCCTTCCGAGATTCTTTCGAGACGGATTTAAATCTTATTACTCAAACAACAATGGCTGCAACAATGCGTAATAGGGAGGATAAAAAAGAAAGGAAAAAAAAAAAAAAAACACGGGCCAGGCTAGGGCCTAGTTCTGAGCATCTTGTCTGCAAGCGTTCATTTTTCACAAAAGAGAGTAACGCGAGTAACAAACTCATTTAAATTTCAGTCATTGTAATTGCGTTACTTAATAAAAAAATATTTAGTTACTTGCGCGTTACTCCCAACACTGATCATATTCATAGCAATCAAAGTATCTCAGATGGAAAAACGCTGCTCTTGCAAAGCGCTTTCAAGCGCCACCAGCTGGCCGTTTTCAGAAGAGCACCAGGTGTTTTTAGCTGGCTAAAAATGCTTTGGTGGACACATGATAATTGAATATTTATTGCCAGACATATGGCCAATTAGCCTCTTTAGCATTTATGCAAAATTCTGGAGCCAAACCTGAGAAAGAAGTCCAGAAGACTCCACAGTGTAGCCTACCTGGACACGTCATTTGCAGTTGTAACTCATGGGCGGGGATTATGCTAATTATGAATGAGCGTGCAAGAACGTCCTATTTTTGAATGTTTGGAATTCATTAATATACACACGTTTAACCATAGATATACATAATAAAGGCTAGATGTCTTATGGAGGAGTCTCTAACGTCATCACCGGCGGCCATCTTGCGGGCTCTGTGGTCCCTGATGTAAGGTGAGTGATCTGAACACAAATACTCTTGACTCGCTGAAATCTTGACCGATTTACAAATGGTTTGGTTTCTTACAAACGTTATTAACGTGGCTATAATTCTGGATGCTTGAACAAATTATGAATAATTATTCATAAGTATGCAGTGTCATAACTACATCTCTGACGTTTATAACAAACCAAACAGTTTGAAAATCGGTAGAAAATTGAGCAAGTTATGGTTATTTAAAAAGTACATGCACCATTAAAACACAATGTTACGAGTGAGCGAGCTGACTGTGACAAGATGGCCGCCAGGTGCGGACGTCGACCTCCATTGGCCAGCAGCGCAGACAAGACATCTAGCCTTTATTATGTATATCTATGCATTTAACTACCCAATCCGTGGTATACGAAGCGTTTGTGAATCTGGAGGAGAGTTTTCGTAAAGGTCAATTTTACGTGGAAATCACTCATAATTTGCTCATATATTTACGAAAGTTTCATGAATGAGGCCCAATGAGCGGACATTAGATTTTCGGTAACACTTTATATGTTATTATAAAGTGTTACCGTATTTTCTTAAAGGCACAGGACTAATCTGGGTTCCACATGGGCACACTGTGGGAGGCAGAATTCGTGCTGGTTTGTAGGAGATCAAATACTTATTTCACTCAATCAAATGCTAATCAATGTATAACCTTTATATAATGTGTAATGTGTATGTCATTTCTTTGTAAGTGGGCAAACTTACAAAATCAGCAGGGGGTCAAATCATTATTTTCCCCACTATATATAGGAGGACTTGCATGGACTTATAAACTCCATCCAGCTCTCTAAGCTGTCATGATCCATCACTGGACAATCTATCCTGTCTGCAACACATCACAAACATTTGGGCAAGAGTTCAGTGTGTGGAAGAACAATCCCATCAGACTAAATGACTGATTTCATCCATAATAAAAGCTGCTAAATAAAGTCTTCTGCACACACATCTGGATGTGATTCCCCCAGCGTTCCTTCATATCTTTCGCTGAATGGCTTGTGTCCACTGCAGTTTTGTTTTATTCAACTGGCGGGTGATAAAAAGAAAAATCAGATCTGAGGGTGTTTTTTCTATTTTTGAAAAAGAATCCCATTAAAACTTTCAGGCATGTTTCCGCCCCAATTAAAAGTAAATCAATTGTACATTTCTCTTAATTTAACCCATAGAAACAAATGGGAAAGTGGGATTGATTTGCCCCCCACACTAAACCAATTTTATCTCTCATTCACAATGAGGGAGAAAGAAAAAGGGAATAGATTTTTTTTAAGGATGCCCCTAGGGCTATTTTAAAGGTTCCTAATTTAGTTTTAAAGTCTACTACAACAGGTTTACATGCATCCAAGGTCAAAACACACTTTAATTTCCCATTAATAATATTCCTACTCTGCTCTGATTGGTCAGACGGCCCAGTCTGCTGTGATTGGTCTACTCTGCTCTGATTGGTCAGACGGCCCAGTCTGCTGTGATTGGTCTACTCTGCTCTGATTGGTCAGATCATAGATATACATAATAAGGGCTAGATGTCTTACGGCGGAGTCTCTAACGTCATCACCGGCGGCCATGTTGTCACAGGCAAGCTTTCTGGCGGGCTCTGTGGTGCCTGATGTAAGGCGAGTGATCTGAACACAAATACAAATACTCTTGTCTCGCTGAAATCTTGACGTATTTACAAATGGTTTGGTTTCTTACAAACGTTATTAACGTGGCTATATTTCTGGATGCTTGAACAAATTATGAATAATTATTCATAAGTATGCAGTGTCATAACTACATCTCTGACGTTTATAACAAACCAAACAGTTTGAAAATCGGTAGAAAATTGAGCAAGTTATGGTTATTTAAAAAGTACATGCACCATTAAAACACAATGTTACGAGTGAGCGAGCTGACTGTGACAAGATGGCCGCCAGGTGCGGACGTCGACCTCCATTGGCCAGCAGCGCAGACAAGACATCTAGCCTTTATTATGTATATCTATGGGTCAGATGGCCCAGTCTGTTGTGACTGGTCTACTCTGCTCTAATTGGTCAGATGGAGCTAAAAGAGGAGCTACCTCTACAATCTGGAACCTGTACACAAAGATATATTTTCACTCGCTGAGCACTTGGACTGAGCGTTTGAGAGATTCACTCTTTGTCAAGTGATCGGTAAAGTGTAAATTCAGTTCATCTCAATGAACGCACAGTGTATTTGACGCACAGCAAACACTAGTTATTTTCCTCACTGTAGATCAGGGATGGGCAACTCCAGTCCTCGAGGGCCACTGTCCTGCAAAGTTTAGCTCCAACCCTGATAAAACTCACCTGCCTGTAGCCTTCTAGTAATCCTGAAGACATTGATTAGCTGGTTCAGGTGTGTTTGATTAGGGTTGGAGCTAAACTCTGCAGGACAGTGGCCCTCGAGGACTGGAGTTGCCCATCCCTGCTGTAGATGTTTAGTGAGTGGAAATGGATTGTTTCTGAATGTCCGTTTGCTATTTTGTGTCCACATTACGTTGTCTGTTGAAGCGTGTTTTCTCCGGTTACTGATGCACTTGCAGTTGTATGCACTTTTGTTACCTAATTTTCCTTACATGCTCATTAATGAAATTATATTTCATTTAATAACAATTGTTTGAAAAGTTAATGCACTGTAAAAAGTGAATGTCATTTCATTTCAATAAAAGATGCGATGCTTGATTTGGCTTGCGCCCTCTTGTGGGCATAGGAGACAATACAGTACTTTTCCCCTCTAAAATTAAGATATTGCCTTTAGAATTCGAATATAATTCGAATTTTGAAAATATTTAAGAAAGAATTTCGAATTTAGCTTTTCAGCCATTTTGACAGCCCTAATACCCCAGATAGTCATGCAGTGTGAAAAGAGCAGTGATCTGACGAGTTTGAAAATAGTGCAGTGTGAACTCGGCATTACCAGTCTACCTACCTGAAGTTATCCCGTCCCGTCTCGTCTCTTGTCTCCAGTCCATCATCCAGGTTTCCGATCTTCACTCTTCCAGTTCGCCATCACCTGCAAAGTACCACCATCTGAGTCTGCACCTGCTAAGTCACCTTTACAATCCAACAAGTCACCATCTACCACCATTGGCTTGTTCACGCTGCTACAACCACACTCTGAAACCTAATAAAGATCAGCGTTATCGCAATAAATACCAGAAAGTATTGTGATATATCACCCATTCCTAATTTTTCCCATTTTAGCGACTTTACATTGGCTTCCTGTTAAGTTCAGAATCGATTTTAGAGTTGCAATTTGTGTACAAGGCTCTATCTGGTGTTGCACCAAAATACATAAGTGACCTACTGATTCCTTACACTCCCGCTGCGTTCACACCAAACACGAATAGAGCGTCAGGAGCGAGTGATTTCAATGTTAAGTCAATGGAAAGGCGTGTTGACGCGTGTCTGGAGGTCCTGCGGTGCGATGGACGCGATTCCACCTCATGACACGAATTAAGCGCCTTGCGCGATACGCACGAGTGGTGCTTTTTGTGCATTCACGCATTTGAAGTGAATTTGCGTCTGACGCCTGAGTTGAAAAATTTTAACTTTGGTTTCAATTCGTGCTGCGTTAACCAATCAGGGGCCTGCTTGCTACTGTCACGTGGTAAAGAAACCCTGCATAATTTAAAAGTACTACTATTGTGTCACAAAATGTAGTTTTAAGACTTTTACAGGTGAGAATGTAGTTGTTTAAAGCTCAAATCTGTGGTTTATTTTATTTGTGGTTTATTCTTGTGTTTTTGGAGTTGTGAGATCCAGGCGATCACCGGGCGCTCAGCGCTCATTAACCCCAGCGAGAACAGCCTTTCCTCGGCCAGTCCTTCTGCCGTCTGCCGCTGGCTCTGATGTCTTTGTAGTGGTTAAACATGAGAGAGAATTCGTCTTGTGTGGATCTAACGGCCGATCTTTGGTGTCATGAATCTATAATTTGTTGTCTGCCAAATCGTTTTGACTGAGGGCAAAGATTGGTTATTTTTTATATTATTTTTTAGGATATTTAAGTATACATCCAGTGAAGATAATGTAGGTAGTGCGTTACTGGACCACATTTGTGTGGCTATTAATGTTTAACATATATTTTTAATGAAAGTGAAAAGAGGCAGAGTGGTGTTTTATGACATATTTCTCCTGGAGCGCCTTGAACAAGCGTCTATTTAGCTTCAAACACTCGATTTATATGCACGTCCAAATCGCTGTGGACGCGCAAATGGATTCAAAATGTTAAAGCGTCCAACTAGACGCGGTAGACACGGTTTTGACACTAGTGTTGTAGTCAAGACCACCTAAACCGAGACCAAGTCGAGACCAAGACCAGCGTGTGCCGAGACCAAGACAAGACCAAGACTTTGTGGTGTTGAGACCAAGACAAGACCAAGACCAAGACAGGGCGAGACCGAGTCAAGACCAAGACCAGACCAGCACTCCTTAAATTCATCTAAAAGATCCATATCTAGTGTCTGAGAAATGACTTATATTGAATACGGTAATTAAATACAATTAGAATAGTAAGACACTATAGCGCTGTTACCAATCAAATCACTACCAATAAAATTCATGGCACAGAAGTTGCATCTGAATTGGTACAATTACACCTGCATAAATAATGTTCAGATTAATTTAACATTAAAACATTAACATTATTTAACCGTCACAGAATCCTTTATTCAACCGATTTGTTCAAAGCAACCGATTCTTTTAATAACCAAACGCTGCCGAATTAGCAAAGACACAGTTTAAAATGTAATTTAATATTAACTTCTTGTTTATAGAATGTTTGTATAAATCAATATCATTTGCAATCACGCTAATATATTCATGAAAACAGCTCTCTTGCTATTGCGATATTGCTTAATTCTATTCTATGTTTTATAAAAAAACAATCTCAGAATTTTGTGGGCATTTATATAACTTTTTGCACATTTCTGAGACAATTCTGCATTGATTTTGAACCCGGCAGCATAGTAACAAAATAAATCACATTACAAAGAAGTAAGCTGTAAGTTTTACATCAAATCACATTAATGATATTAAATCAGACAATGCACCGGAAATTTAGTGATATCCTTGCAGTTGTGGTCTTGACTGGTCTTGAGATAAAATCCCGAGTCCTTTAAGTCCGAGACCAAGACAAGACCGAGGAGAAATGCAGTCGAGACCGAGACAAGACCAAGACCATCAAAAAATGGTCTTAAGACCGGTCTCGAGTACTACAACACTATTTGACACTCTATTGGCGTTTGGTGTGAACGCAGCATTAGGTCTTGTAATCAGCTTTTAACTGTCCCATGTTTTTGCTGTAAAACTAAGGGTTGATTGGCCAGCCTGGTCTGCTGGTCTCTGGTCTGCTCCTTCATTAGCCAGCTTTAAAGTACAACTTTGGTGAAAAATGAACCTAGGGGTAATTAACACATGGTTACCGAGTAGATCGTTCTCTGGGATGCGTTTTCATGAAAATCGAATGTAAAGAGTTTTATCTCTAAAAACAGATTAGCTTATAATGCTAGTGTATGGGGCATAGAATAAGTCAGATTAAATCGCTAGTCAATACCACTAACAAGGCTCAAAATAGCCTCACACTAACACGGTGACACAATGAGGGTCCCTGCATGCAAACCGAAGCATTGAGAACTTTAATAAGAAGATACTTTATAAAGACAGTCCATTACGCGTATACAGACAGGAGCCATCTTGGAAAACAGTCTCGACAAGTCGAGCCACGGTTGAATAATCCGCCATGTCTTTAGTGTGTATCCTTTGGAAGCACTAGTCTCTGTTGCGTTCAGTTTTTTAAAAAATTATTTTTATTTATTTTCTCTGTTGCGTTCAGTGCTTTCTTCCGGAAACAATGGACCATATCCATATGAGATTCCAAGTCACAGTTCATCACTTACCACAGCGTTCGTAGCTCGTCTTGTCGAGACTGTTTTCCAAGATGGCTCCTGTCTGTATACGTGTAATGTACTGTTTTTATAAAGTATCTTCTTATTAAACTGTTTGTACACTTACAAAGTTCTCAATGCTTCGGTTTGCATGTAGGGACCCTCATTATGCCACCGTGTTAGTGTGAGGCTATTTTGAGCCTTGTTAGTGGTATTAACTAGCGATTTAATTTGACTTATTCTATGCCCCATACACTAGCATTATAAGCTAATCTGTTTTTTGATATAAAACTCTTTACATTCGATTTTCATGAAAACGCATCCCAGAGAACGATCTACTTAGTAACTATGTGTTAATTACCCCTAGGTTCATTTTTCACTGGAGTTGTCCTTTAAATCGGCTCTTAAATCTCATCTGTTCTCTCTAGCTTTTGATAAGATCGATATTGGTATTGGGTCTAATGTGTTTATATTTTGTATCTGCCTTGTTTCTTGTTATGCTTTCTTTTTATATGCACATTGTCTTACATTACAGCACTTTTGGCGCAACTCTGTAGAAATAAAATTTGACTTGACTTGACTGGTTCAAGGAAGTCTAGGATGCCAGATAACATGGTCAGTTCTTTGTCAGAAAGAGCCAATATAGAGCCTTGAGACAAAAGTTATTATCCCATTAGGAGCAATTTCTATCAAAGATTTAAGAGTGGTAGTGTTCTCATGCTGTGAGAACGTTTCAGACTGAAGTGTGAGTGAGGATGCCTTCTCACATATTATCTCGGTGCAGTCAAGGATGACTTATAGATTTGGACAATACTCTTTGTACTTTCTGGGCATAGATGCATTTACCTTCTCTCTAGTGGCCCATAGCTTGAGATATTAGTAATCGGCCCATGTAATGATCCTGCTCACAGTTGATAAACTGAAAGTACCTTCTCTTTCAGGCCGACTGCCACTCTCATACAGTGCATTAAAAACTCATAAATGAGTTCCAGGGATCTCTGTGGACTTGGAGTTGGGTCCGCCTCGGCATCTCTCTGAGCCTTTGTCCAGTATGCCAGATTTTCGGCTGATGGTGCAATACAATCCCAAAAAACGTATATTTTCTCAGATGGAAACTGAGAATAAAACATGAAGTGATGGGAAGAGGATGCTGGGAAAGGTGCTGTACTTGTGCTTTTAGCTCACAGATCTTGCTCTCAGATGAAACCTTCAGCTGCACAATCTCTTTCTTTAGCTTCATCAAGTGCACCTTCAGAAGACGAACGAGGGTAGAGATCAATGTCTTGCTCCATCCGACGTCTAGCTCTTTCAAACACACACACACACACACACACACACACACACACACACACACACACACACACACACACACACACACACACACACACACACACACACACACACACACACACACACACACACACACACACACACACACACACACACACACGTTTCGGTTGTGATGCATAGTCATTCCACTGAAACCTTGAAGGTACGGCTCTGATTTCAAGGCGTTTCACAATTCCACCAGTGAGTGTCTGCTTAAAGTCCTCTTCTTGAAGATGCTCTCCACAGTTTGTTTCCTCGTTTAATAACAACATTTTGGCTTTCTTTGCGTTCTTTGTTTGATTGCTTGAAGCCACCCCTCCTACAAAGATTAGCATCTTTTGGAAATTCATGGAAAGACAAATCCGGACGTTTTCTTTTAGAATTTGAGCAAAACGAAACACTGCAGTGGCTATTGCTGGTCTTCACGGTCGCCGCCATTGTTTACCCAACTGTGATGACGTCCGGTTAGCGAATGCAGAAGTGTGAAAAGGGTCCATTATGCTATTTAAATGTTCCTAATTTTGTTTTAAAGTCTCCTATAGCAGGTTTACATGCATCCAAGGTCAAAAACACACTTTAAATTTTCTCTTAATATACATTGCACATGTCACTGTTGTGATTGGACTACTCTGCTCTGATTGGTCAGATGGCTCAGTCTGTTGTGATTGGTCTACTCTGCTCTGATTGGTCAGATGGCCCAGTCTGTTGTGATTGGACTACTCTGCTCTGATTGGTCAGATGGCCCAGTCTGTTGTGATTGGACTACTCCGCTCGGTCAGATTACCCAGTCTGTTGTGATTGGTCTACTCTGCTCTGATTGGTCAGATGGCCCAGTCTGTTGTGATTGGACTACTCTGCTCTGATTGGTCAGATGGCTCAGTCTGTTGTGATTGGTCTACTCTGCTCTGATTGGTCAGATGGCCCAGTCTGTTGTGATTGGACTACTCCGCTCGGTCAGATTACCCAGTCTGTTGTGATTGGTCTACTCTGCTCTGATTGGTCAGATGGCCCAGTCTGTTGTGATTGGACTACTCTGCTCTGATTGGTCAGAAGGCCCAGTCTGTTGTGATTGGACTACTCTGCTCTGATTGGTCAGATGGCCCAGTCTGTTGTGATTGGACTACTCTGCTCTGATTGGTCAGATTACCCAGTCTGTTGTGATTGGTCTACTCTGCTCTGATTGGTCAGATTACCCAGTCTGTTGTGATCCATGACACACTGATATGAACAATAATGATGGCATCGTAGTTGTAAGTCAGACTGGAAGTGTCAATTCTTCCATATCAATACCATATCATATCAATTCCAACGCAAATCCTCATCTTTTTAAAGCGCATCAAATTGTATTTGCAGCGTTAAAAACAGCGTCTTCTCGACATGAACAACACAAACCAAACACTTCCAGTCTGACTTACAACTACAGTGTTTGAGGGCGGGGTAAAGCAGACAACGTTCACATGCAGCCAATGAATACCATAGACTGGCATTGTGCAAATGTGTTACATTGGTATATAACAGGAAGTGAGACTGGAATTACTGACGACTCATTTTAGCCGTTCAGAATCGATTCCTTTCTTTGGGAGACATTAACTTTATCTGTAATTTGATTTTTAAACTTTGCAGACCTTTTACATTCACAAAAAGCTCTATTACACACTCCATGAAAGGTAATATTAGGTAAAAAAAAAAAACATAATAGAGGCACTTTAACCAGTTTTCTTCAAGTTACAAAAATGTAAACGATAATGACCACCTCTTTTCAACCGCCAAAAAAATGAAGATTTTGTCACTGAATTGCTCTTATTTCATTACCAACCACATGCTATTTTTTCTGCCTCACCTTCACACTAACAGGTTGAGCTCGCACAAACACAAGAGGCCCAACACCCGACAGACACGGCAACCAGTCAGGACATATGTCAAACATCTGAAGTACCCCATTACAATAACAAAACTCAAAGGTCTCGCATTTCAGCGGGAAACAGCCAGGAAGGGAGCCAGAGCAGAGGGAGTCGATTCAAACGTCTAATTGTATACTACGAAACAAATAAACAATGCACTGAAAATCTGGTGCTGGAACGAAAACCACAACTCTAATGCACATACTTTGTTTTAAACCATTGGTTCGTTTCAGGACAACTACCAAATCCAAACAACAGGGGCAGAATCCAGGGGGTCCGGAGGGTCTGCGGCCACTTTAAAGATGTCTTCATGAAATCAAGCATGCTTCATCTGAGGGCAAACAGAAGAATACCTCACTTTTCCAATCCATCGCAATGATACAATTATGGTGCGCGAAACAGAGCGCGACACTTTTTCAGTGACTTTGGAACCAAAAGTCATTTTCTCCATAGGGATTTCAAAACAATCGTCAATAAAGAGTTCTGAGCCATGAACCAAACCCAGGATGAATCACATCACGACAAACTGTGAACAGAAAGTATATGAAAAACAGAAATTACATTAACTTCATTTCTTTGTGAGTGAAAAACTGGTGGATTCATGTGACTGATCATAGGAAAATTACATCATAGCAATGTCCCAAACCTTCAGTAGCGATTATCATGAGCTGTGACGTCAAATATAAATCAAAAATATTAATTTGAATGGCTGTCAATTGAATGGCTGTCCTTTTGAATGGCTGTCAATGGAGAAAGACGTGACCAGTGTTTGGCGAGTACTTAGTTACAGTTACTAGTTACTTCTTTAAAAAGTAATTGAATTACTTTACCAAATACTGTATATCAAAAGTAATTAGTTACTGGGGAAAGTAACTTTTAAGGCACTCGTATGTCTGCTTTTTAAATGTAAATATGAACAGTACTGAACAGTCAAACACAAGAAATATAATTTTAGAACTATTTTTTTGTAATCAACAGGCCTTCAAATCAGGCAGTAGTACAAAAGTCCCTTTAAAGGTGCACTATGTAAAATGTTTTGAGTAAAATATCCAAAAAACACTAGGCCAGTGTTGTATATTTTGTTCAGTTGAGTACTTACAATATCCCACTTACAAAAAGATTTATGTTTGTAAATCGTGAGAAATTGCTATTTTAACTGAGGAACCGGGACGTGTGAGGGCGTCGCCTGTTGATGACATCATATCCGCGTTCCCCTCGTTTTCCGGTTTTATTCTGCAGAAATGCTTTACTCTGCAGTGTGAACAAGTGTCATAGCAGCCGCAGAGAGAACGCACAGAGTAACGTCATCACATCATCAACACACTCAGATGTGTCTAATATGATCAGCAGAGCTGCGTTACCTCACACTCATGACCGGAGGAGCGGAAGTGGAAGTCATAATAAAAGTCCCGCCTCTCTTCTCATTTATAATCGCTCCAGCGGTTCCTCAGCTCCACAACACTCGCTCCTGCTCTGCTTCAGACTACAGTAATGTTAATAATCACATCCATCAACATGAATTCTACTCGAGTCCTATCCCACCGGCTGTGAGGTGAAGACCACATGTCCCAAGATTCTGCGCTCAAACTTGGCGTCATCAAACTACGACTTTGTTTGGAATAGGCGACCTCTAGCGGATAGAAAAGTTACATAGTGCACCTTTAATACTTGAAATTAAATAACAACTGTTTCAGTCATCTAACAGTGTTTTTGTTTTTTTACCACATTAGGCCCAATGAAATAAAAGTGATTGGCCTATAGCAGGGGTCTCCAACCTTTTTGTGAGTGAGGGCTCCCTGAAGGGATAAAAAAGTCTTGAGGGCTACTTGTTTGACAGACGCTCACACACACACACACACACACACACACACACACACACACACACACACACACACACACACACACACACACACACACACACACACACACACAAGTTTTAAGTTTTGAAAAATACAACAACAAACAGTAATATTGTTAAATATTATGACAATTGAATTTATAATTACCGTATATACCCGAATATAAGAGGAGTTTTTTTGTCCAAAAAATAGGCTGAAAAATGGGGGGGTCGTCTTATATTTGCGATATAGACAAAATCACGGGGGGAAAGGGAGAAAGAACAACGGCATAATATGAAATAGTGACTGAATGATTTTAGCTATACTTGCATGTAAAATTAGAAAAGCAACATAATATCTGTGTTTAACTAAATTAAAACAATGCTCCTCTGCCGTGCGAGACGCAGAGAGAACAAGAGAGGTGCGCGCACGAGACGCAGGGCGAGCGAGAGAGAGAGAGAGAGAGAGAGAGAGAGAGAGAGAGAGAGAGAGAGAGAGAGAGAGAGAGAGAGAGAGAGAGAGAGAGAGAGAGAGAGAGAGAGAGAGAGAGAGAGAGAGAGAGAGAGAGAGAGAGAGAGAGAGAGAGAGAGAGAGAGAGAGAGAGAGATTCTTATCTTATATTCAGGGTCGGGTATTAGGGGTGTAACGGTTCACAAAATTCAATACGATACAATAGTGACACCCCAGCAAACACAGAACGCTGGCACAACGTAGCCAACCTTCTAACAACGTTTTAACAACATGGCCAAAAAGTTGCTATAACTATGTTGTGTGGTGAAGGTTGTTACAGCGTTGTCACAATGTTGACATTAAACCACCGTTCAGGGCCATTGCTTAAGGTTGTGCCAACGGTGACAACCACTGGACTACATAATGTACTCCTCACTACCCTGAAGCGGGAAAATCAGCATTAAATTCCAACCACCTGTTGGGTTCGTTGTGTTCTCATTCATCATCGAGCAAGGATACGTGAGTATTGCGTTTAGCCTACCAGCTATCAAACACAACCTACAACTTTAATTTCTACTGTAATTAATGTAGCATCGCTCACACTGTTAAATTTATGACTTGGAAGTGCAATTTGATTATATGCAGTTTTAATAAAGTTGAAATTAATGAAAGCTTCTGTCATTTTTACTCTTCAAAGTGTAGGCTACACTTGCAGGTGTTGATCGCCCCATTAAATAATAATATAGATAAATAATATAGATAAATAATAAACGATAAAAAGTATATCATTATCTAACAAAATACACCATATAAAAATATTGTCAAAACGTTGTCTCAGTTGCTGAATGTCGCACAACAACGTTGCTACAGCCCTGTCACTGCCACTCCTCCTTGAAATAATGTCTTCTTTTTTGCATGACTTGCATCATCAGCCATAATTAATCTTTTTTTTTCCTTTTTTTATAGTTCAATTTATCTCATGTAGAGTATGTACCGTCTGCCCGCGACCAACTCAACTCACAGAAGTGACTTTTTTTTTTTTTTTTGCACAACGTAATTGCCTATGGCAACGTATGTTGACTCAACATGCAGATTCAAAATATTTTAAATTATTTAATTATTTTATTATGTTTTAATGGTATATGAAATGTCACCAATAGTTATTTTCTCATTTTATGCCATTATCATAAAAAAAAAAGAAGAAAGATTACAATTCAGGCTATTTATAGAACGTGCTGCGCGGGCGACTCAGAGACTCCACGCGGGCTACCAGGTGCCCGCGGGCACCATGTTGGAGACCACTGGCCTATAGTATCAACACTAATTAAAAAATGAAAACTAATGAAAACAAAGGTGCCTTGAGGTGCTGCATATGATTGAATAAGTGATTTAACAAAAGCTTAACAAAATGGTTTAATAAACTCATAAGGCATAGCTAAATAGAGATAAGAGATGAGATTCTCAACAAACGTTAAAATGGGCTAACAAGTCTCATCTCACAAAGCGGTGTGCTCTGATTGGCCAGCGATCCAATGCATTGTGATTGAATACCTTAAGGGTCTGACGGAAATGTCCCGCTTCTTACTATATTTGGAACATCAGCTCCCATAGCAAAGCGATATTGACGGATGATAATGTCGGTTCTACCTTATCAATTCGAGCCTGAATCTGATCCTAATGAGTGCAGAGAGTTCTTCAGGGGCAGGGGCTCAAATGTAAGAAAGGGGCAATATGTATATGTATATGTATATATACACTCACCTAAAGGATTATTAGGAACACCTGTTCAATTTCTCATTAATGCAATTATCTAATCAACCAATCACATGGCATTTGCTTCAATGCATTTAGGGGTGTGGTCCTGGTCTAGACAATCTCCTGAACTCCAAACTGAAATGGTAAATTGTGCTAGAATCATGGTAAACTATGGTAAATCATGCTAGAATTATGGTAAATCATGGTAAACTATGGTAAATCATGCTAGAATTATGGTAAACTATGGTAAATAATGCTAGAATTATGGTAAATCATAGTAGAACATGGTATATCATGGTAAACTATGGTAAATCATGCTAGAATTATGGTAAATCATGGTAAACTATGGTAAATCGTGCTAGAATCATGGTAAACTATGGTAAATCATGCTAGAATTATGGTAAATCATGGTAAACTATGGTAAATCGTGCTAGAATCATGGTAAACTATGGTAAATAATGCTAGAATTATGGTAAACTATGGTAAATCATAGTAGAACATGGTATATCATGGTAAACTATGGTAAATCATGCTAGAATTATGGTAAACTATGGTAAATCATGCTAGAATCATGGTAAACTATGGTAAATCGTGCTAGAATTATGGTAAATCATGGTAAACTATGGTAAATCGTGCTAGAATTATGGTAAATCATGGTAAACTATGGTAAATCGTGCTAGAATTATGGTAAACTATGGTAAATAATGCTAGAATTATGGTAAATCATAGTAGAACATGGTAAATCATGGTAAACTATGGTAAATCATGCTAGAATTATGGTAAACTATGGTAAATAATGCTAGAATTATGGTAAATCATAGTAGAACATGGTATATCATGGTAAACTATGGTAAATCATGCTAGAATTATGGTAAACTATGGTAAATCATGCTAGAATCATGGTAAACTATGGTAAATCGTGCTAGAATTATGGTAAACTATGGTAAATAATGCTAGAATTATGGTAAACTATGGTAAATCATGCTAGAATCATGGTAAACTATGGTAAATCGTGCTAGAATTATGGTAAACTATGGTAAATAATGCTAGAATTATGGTAAATCATAGTAGAACATGGTAAATCATGGTAAACTATGGTAAATCGTGCTAGAATTATGGTAAACTATGGTAAATAATGCTAGAATTATGGTAAACTATGGTAAATCATGCTAGAATCATGGTAAACTATGGTAAATCGTGCTAGAATTATGGTAAACTATGGTAAATAATGCTAGAATTATGGTAAATCATAGTAGAACATGGTATATCATGGTAAACTATGGTAAATCATGCTAGAATTATGGTAAACTATGGTAAATCATGCTAGAATTATGGTAAATCATAGTAGAACATGGTAAATCATGGTAAACTATGGTAAATCATGCTAGAATTATGGTAAACTATGGTAAATAATGCTAGAATTATGGTAAATCATAGTAGAACATGGTATATCATGGTAAACTATGGTAAATCATGCTAGAATTATGGTAAACTATGGTAAATCATGCTAGAATCATGGTAAACTATGGTAAATCGTGCTAGAATTATGGTAAACTATGGTAAATAATGCTAGAATTATGGTAAACTATGGTAAATCATGCTAGAATCATGGTAAACTATGGTAAATCGTGCTAGAATTATGGTAAACTATGGTAAATAATGCTAGAATTATGGTAAATCATAGTAGAACATGGTAAATCATGGTAAACTATGGTAAATCGTGCTAGAATCATGGTAAACTATGGTAAATAATGCTAGAATTATGGTAAATCATAGTAGAACATGGTATATCATGGTAAACTATGGTAAATCATGCTAGAATCATGGTAAACTATGGTAAATCGTGCTAGAATCATGGTAAACTATGGTAAATAATGCTAGAATTATGGTAAATCATAGTAGAACATGGTATATCATGGTAAACTATGGTAAATCGTGCTAGAATTATGGTAAACTATGGTAAATAATGCTAGAATTATGGTAAACTATGGTAAATCATGCTAGAATCATGGTAAACTATGGTAAATCGTGCTAGAATTATGGTAAACTATGGTAAATAATGCTAGAATTATGGTAAATCATAGTAGAACATGGTAAATCATGGTAAACTATGGTAAATCATGCTAGAATTATGGTAAACTATGGTAAATAATGCTAGAATTATGGTAAATCATAGTAGAACATGGTATATCATGGTAAACTATGGTAAATCATGCTAGAATTATGGTAAACTATGGTAAATCATGCTAGAATCATGGTAAACTATGGTAAATCGTGCTAGAATTATGGTAAACTATGGTAAATAATGCTAGAATTATGGTAAACTATGGTAAATCATGCTAGAATCATGGTAAACTATGGTAAATCGTGCTAGAATTATGGTAAACTATGGTAAATAATGCTAGAATTATGGTAAATCATAGTAGAACATGGTAAATCATGGTAAACTATGGTAAATCGTGCTAGAATCATGGTAAACTATGGTAAATCATGCTAGAATTATGGTAAATCATGGTAAACTATGGTAAATCATGCTAGAATTATGGTAAATCATGGTAAACTATGGTAAATCGTGCTAGAATCATGGTAAACTATGGTAAATCATGCTAGAATTATGGTAAATCATGGTAAACTATGGTAAATCATGCTAGAATTATGGTAAATCATGGTAAACTATGGTAACTCGTGCTAGAATCATGGTAAACATGGTAAATAATGCTAGAATTATGGTAAATCATAGTAGAACATGGTATATCATGGTAAACTATGGTAAATCATGCTAGAATTATGGCAAATCATGGTAAAATATGGTAAATTGTGCTAGAATCATGGTAAACTATGGTAAATCATGCTAGAATCATGGTAAACCAAACTAGAACATGGTAAATCTAGTACTGAGTACTCTAGTAACCTATCTATCTATCTATCTATCTATCTATCTATCTATCTATCTATCTATCTATCTATCTATCTATCTATCTATCTGTCTGTCTGTCTGTCTGTCTGTCTGTCATCTGATCTCTATCTATCTGTAAACTATGGTAAATAATGCTAGAATTATGGTAAATCATAGTAGAACATGGTATATCATGGTAAACTATGGTAAATCATGCTAGAATTATGGTAAATCATGGTAAACTATGGTAAATCGTGCTAGAATCATGGTAAACTATGGTAAATCATGCTAGAATTATGGTAAATCATGGTAAACTATGGTAAATCATGCTAGAATTATGGTAAATCATGGTAAACTATGGTAAATCATGCTAGAATTATGGTAAATCATGGTAAACTATGGTAAATCATGCTAGAATTATGGTAAATCATGGTAAACTATGGTAACTCGTGCTAGAATCATGGTAAACAATGGTAAATAATGCTAGAATTATGGTAAATCATGCTAGAATTATGGTAAATCATGGTAAACTATGGTAACTCGTGCTAGAATCATGGTAAACAATGGTAAATAATGCTAGAATTATGGTAAATCATAGTAGAACATGGTATATCATGGTAAACTATGGTAAATCATGCTAGAATTATGGTAAACTATGGTAAATCATGCTAGAATTATGGCAAATCATGGTAAAATATGGTAAATTGTGCTAGAATCATGGTAAACTATGGTAAATCATGCTAGAATTATGTTAAACTATGGTAAATCATGCTAGAATCATGGTAAACCAAACTAGAACATGGTAAATCTAGTACTGAGTACTCTAGTAACCTATCTATCTATCTATCTATCTATCTATCTATCTATCTATCTATCTATCTATCTATCTATCTATCTATCTATCTATCTATCTATCTATCTATCTATCTATCTATCTATCTATCTATCTATCTGTCTGTCTGTCTGTCTGTCTGTCTGTCTGTCATCTGATCTCTATCTGTCTGTCTGTCTGTCTGTCTGTCTGTCATCTGATCTCTATCTGTCTGTCTGTCTGTCTGTCATCTGATCTCTATCTGTCTGTCTGTCATCTGATCTCTATCTGTCTGTCTGTCATCTGATCTCTATCTGTCTGTCTGTCTATCTGTCTGTCTGTCTGTCTGTCTGTCTGTCATCTGATCTCTATCTGTCTGTCATCTGATCTCTATCTGTCTGTCTGTCTGTCTGTCTGTCATCTGATCTCTATCTGTCTGTCTATCTGCCTGTCTGTCTGTCTGTCATCTGATCTCTATCTGTCTGTCTGTCATCTGATCTCTATCTGTCTGTCTGTCTGTCTGTCTGTCATCTGATCTATCTGTATTGACTTAAAAACTATCAAACTTTCATTTTTAAACTACTTTAAACTTCAAACCTTTTAGATTGGCTTACAAAATGACTGGTGGTCGTCAATGTAGAAAGATGCTGTTTTCCTGTAGAAGGGTTTAGTTACACCATAGAGTTAACTAGACTATGCACACTCAGACATGTTGTGTAATCAATGTGTGTTAACAGCAGCACGTTTGCTCCTGATCTCGCCCGCATTACCCGATAAAGCTCTGATGAGAAGTTTGCAAGCTAATTAAAGCCTCTATAACAGATTAAGCTCGGCCAGCCGTACAGATTTAGAGAGAGCACTAACTTTGTCTCATCTGAGTTGGAGTTAGATAATTTTCCCTGCTCAGAACGGCTGATGAAATCGATGTAAACTGAGATGCTTGAGATACAGCTGACAGACGTCTTACCAGCAATAGACATTTCCAAGCCAAACTAGTTAAAGGCCTTCAAAGGAAGAGAACACAGACATTTATCAACTGATCAGTATGTCACTGACAGTAAATGAATGCACATAAACTTCATATCTTATACATATTAATGCACTACTGTAAACATAAATGTACTGCTGTTTGGGCTCAGAAAGTTTTTGTTTTTGAATGTATAATTTGCAAGGATGCATTAAAATGCCCCTGCTATTATGCTCTTTTCCTAATTTTGTTTTGGAGGTCTCCAACACAGGTTTACAAGCATCTAAGGTCAAAAACACTTTCATTTTCTCATTATATACATTGCACATCACCACATTGTTCAATGATTCTCAAACGACTCAATGGATGAATCAGTCTCTCTAAATCCCTCGTTTCCACGAGCTACTCTGCTTTGATTCACCAGATGGCCCAGCCTGTTGTGATTGGTTTACTCTGCTCTGATTGGTCAGATGGCCCAGTCTGTTGTGATTGGTCTACTCTGCTTTGATTGGCCAGATGTCCCAGTCTGTTGTGATTGGTCTACTCTGCTCTGATTGGCCAGATGGCCCAGTCTGTTGTGATTGGTCTACTCTGCTCTGATTGGTCAGATGGCCCAGTCTGTTGTGATTGGTCTACTCTGCTCTGATTGGTCAGATGGCCCAGTCTGTTGTGATTGGTCTACTCTGCTTTGATTGGTCAGATGGCCCAGTCTGTTGTGATTGGTCTACTCTGCTCTGATTGGTCAGATGGCCCAGTCTGTTGTGATTGGTCTACTCTGCTCTGATTGGCCAGATGGCCCAGTCTGTTGTGATTGGTCTACTCTGCTCTGATTGGTCAGATGGCCCAGTCTGTTGTGATTGGTCTACTCTGCTCTGATTGGTCAGATGGCCCAGTCTGTTGTGATTGGTCTACTCTGCTCTGATTGGTCAGATGGCCCAGTCTGTTGTGATTGGTCTACTCTGCTCTGATTGGTCAGATGGCCCAGTCTGTTGTGATTGGTCTACTCTGCTCTGATTGGCCAGATGGCCCAGTCTGTTGTGATTGGTCTACTCTGCTCTGATTGGTCAGATGGCCCAGTCTGTTGTGATTGGTCTACTCTGCTCTGATTGGTCAGATGGCCCAGTCTGTTGTGATTGGTCTACTCTGCTCTGATTGGTCAGATGGCCCAGTCTGTTGTGATTGGTCTACTCTGCTCTGATTGGTCAGATGGCCCAGTCTGTTGTGATTGGTCTACTCTGCTCTGATTGGCCAGTTGGCCCAGTCTGTTGTGATTGGTCTACTCTGCTCTGATTGGTCAGATGGCCCAGTCTGTTGTGATTGGTCTACTCTGCTCTGATTGGCCAGATGGCCCAGTCTGTTGTGATTGGTCTACTTTGCTCTGATTGGTCAGATGGCCCAGTCTGTTGTGATTGGTCTACTCTGCTCTGATTGGTCAGATGGCCCAGTCTGTTGTGATTGGTCTACTCTGCTCTGATTGGCCAGATGGCCCAGTCTGTTGTGATTGGTCTACTTTGCTCTGGTTGGTCAGATGGCCCAGTCTGTTGTGATTGGTCTACTCTGCTCTGATTGGCCAGATGGCCCAGTCTGTTGTGATTGGTCTACTTTGCTCTGATTGGTCAGATGGCCCAGTCTGTTGTGATTGGTCTACTTTGCTCTGACTGGTCAGATGGCCCAGTCTGTTGTGATTGGTCTACTCTGCTCTGACTGGTCAGATGGCCCAGTCTGTTGTGATTGGTCTACTCTGCTCTGACTGGTCAGATGGCCCAGTCTGTTGTGATTGGTCTACTCTGCTCTGACTGGTCAGATGGCCCAGTCTGTTGTGATTGGTCTACTCTGCTCTGACTGGTCAGATGGCCCAGTCTGTTGTGATTGGTCTACCGCTTATAGTGTGAGTCGGAAGCTAAACGGCCATCACCATAACTGAACTCCAGCTCCAGAGGCTTTCTAAAGCTCAGTGAGCGCACACACTGTAAAGACAGTAACGATGACGTCGATTTTACCAAATCAATCCGAGCGCGAGTCCGATGATGAAACATTGGAAGAACTAGTTATTCAACCGAACCTCCATCAGAAGGATGACTTGAGCAGGAGTTTCTCAGTGATACGCTACTCATTTTGAGGAACATTATGAGATGTTTCAGCTGTAATTCCTCACCATCAGCATTAACAAGAGTACGCCCATCAACAAACCCATGTGTGTGTTTCTCATTTATTGCGGTGCACATGCGGGAACTGTATCAACAACAGCGCATACACAATAAAAGTAGCCACCACATTAATTTAAATTTACAAAATAATTTTTATAATTTATTTACAAAATAACACAAAGTGAAAATAAAGTGGCATTTTGGGGATATGGAAACAGTTACCATGGCAAATACACAACATGAACAGTTAAAGAGTCATATGACTGCTCCTGTTTAAGAGCAGAACGCATGCAAATCCTTCCCAGCTAACACACGGCGTATCTGTTACGTGATTTATTGGTACTTTACTTTTATTTCATGACTTACGTCTCTTGCGCTTAAAATATGAAGTGATATACAGTGCGCGCTGCCGCGTTTGCGCATGCAGTTGAAGTGTGTGCGCTACGAGCACAGTGTAACGGCTGACAGGACATGAAAGTTCGGTTTTCTAAGGTGAAATAGACATATACCCTTACAACATATCATCTGACTGCAGAAACTGAATCGGGACAACGCGTTTTTCTCAGGCACTCCGCGACCAGTGCCCTATGCGCAGCACGTGAGCGATCACCTGTCATTCGCTTAGTTAGTGTATATTTAGTAAATATTATTATTATAATAATATTTAGTAAAAAAATAGGCTACAGCTCTTGTTAGTTGCTAAAAGTGTACTAAATACTATTTAATCAAATTTCAAGGAAGAAAAAAATATGGCATGTTCGGTTCGACATGAGAGGATCGCAGTTCGAACCGTGGGTGGTGTATCACAGTTTTTCGGTTCGGTTTGAATATCGTTACACCCCTAGTAAATGTCATTGCATAATCAACATTCATCATTTATGCATCAGATGCAGTGTTGAAGATAAAGACGGTCAGTATTATGCGTGCGTGTGTGTGTGGTTAGTGGATGATTCTCTACACCTGTGTGAACTTGAGGAGAACTGACTGCATACACCCATCCATAGATATACATAATAAAGGCTAGATGTCTTGTCTGCGCTGCTGGCCAATGGAGGTCGACGTCCGCACCTGGCGGCCATCTTGTCACAGTCAGCTCGCTCACTCGTAACATTGTGTTTTAATGGTGCATGTACTTTTTAAATAACCATAACTTGCTCAATTTTCTACCGATTTTCAAACTGTTTGGTTTGTTATAAACGTCAGAGATGTAGTCATGACACTGCATACTTATGAATAATTATTCATAATTTGTT
Source organism: Romanogobio albipinnatus (assembly GCA_023566225.1). Classification (NCBI taxonomy): domain Eukaryota; kingdom Metazoa; phylum Chordata; class Actinopteri; order Cypriniformes; family Gobionidae; genus Romanogobio; species Romanogobio albipinnatus. The sequence continues at coordinate 56,085,200 of CM042244.1, forward strand.
CAAGCATTCAGAATTATAGCCACGTTAATAACGTTTGTAAGAAACCAAACCATTTGTAAATCCGTTAAGATTTCAGCGAGACAAGAGTATTTGTGTTCAGATCACTCGCCTTACATCAGGGACCACAGAGCCCGCAAGATGGCCGCCGGTGATGACGTTAGACTCCGCCGTAAGACATCTAGCCTTTATTATGTTTATTTATAACACCCACCCTCTAAAAATCAGCAAAACACCAGCTGATTCAAATACAACGAGACAAAAGTGTGGCTTAAGTGTTCAAATTCATAGCTCATAGTTTAAGTAAACAGAAAGAAAAATAATAATGATGTAATCGCTGGCCCGAATGCCAGTTGCTGAGAATTTCCTACTATCTTTACATAAGAAAATCATCTCAACATCACATGACTCCGCTGGAAGCCAGTTTTGGGGTTCCAATGAATAGCCCTTTGGTTTGAAATGGTCTTGGTTCAGTGCGTCTGTTTGGCAATTCACTGTAAGGGTTTAGTGAGACACGCTGCCATGCAGATAAAGGTTTGGATGAACAGCTTTGTTCAACACAAAAGCACAAGAGAGGGTTTAACTGCTTCCACAGAACTACACAACAATGTGGAAGTGTTTGAACTACACATAATGTTGGGTGTGAGTTTATCTGACAAAGAGAAAGCAAAATAAAAAACGTGTTCTGGTCAGATATACATAATGTTCCGCTGTTTTACTCAAGAGTAACAAAATGTGGGTATGGAAGCTTGTTTCCACCACAGAATAAAACAAGTAACTTTTTTTATATATATATTGTGAAATATAAAGAATTGCGAGATCTAGTGGGGACAGATAATTTAATGAAATTAAAGAAAACATACATTTGAAACTTTGTTATTTTATTATCATTGACATAATATTTTGAATTAGTTGTGTTTTTTGACATTTGTATCAGTTTATTTAAAATATCTCTATATAGTTTCAATTATTGATTTAGTTAAACTAAATGTAAATGAAAAATGTTTTAGTTCAGTTAACTATAACCCTGCAAACATTACAATATTTTTGGCACAACAGAATTCATCAAATCCACAGCGGTTCACTAATAATCGGGTGATAATATGTCTCCATGTTGCTAACGTCATTTTGGTCAAAAACAGCTAAACCAATCCCATTAAACATTCATGCTTTATGTTTACATGCATGAGATGCCAAAGAGTTCAAGTTCAGGAGTGACTCCTGTATTCCATAAACACACAGAACGACCATTTACTCACTCGCACATTTGTGTACATGGGCATTGTGATCCAGTATACAACCATTGCAAATAAATGGCATGTTATGACACCTAAATACACTGGAAATATCCAGTATTCTATAATCACAGATATCAACACCTAGACATTTCCAGTTAAAGGTGAGGTATGTTATTTCTGCAACAATAGAGTCTCCAAACAGAATTACAAAACTAATAACTGTTTTTCAAAAGTATTTCTTGAACTTTCCACTGATGATCCTGCCTGTCAGGCTCAAATTTGACGCACGAACCATTTTCCACCATAAAGAATCTTTTGTGCAATGAAAAGGTTCCATGGATGTTAAAGGCTCTTCATGGAACCAGGGCCGCATAAACAATAGGGCTAGGTGGGGCTGAAGCCCCGGGGCCCGAGCATGGAGGAGGCCTGTGACTGGCTGTGGAGTAGATTGACTGGTCAACGGGAGCACCTGAACTTTTCCCGGTGGGCCAATCACCAAAACCCCACCACACCCCCACACATTAAAGTTCCACTGAAGTGCCTTGAAACGCACAGCATTATTAAATGTGTTCTGTGTGTCTGATCGTCCCCTATCCCCTATATAGTGCACTGTCTGAATCATTCCCTATCCCCTATATAGTGCACTGTCTAAATCATTCCCTATCCCCTATATAGTGCACTGTCTGATCGTCCCCTATCCCCTATATAGTGCACTGTCTGATCGTTCCCTATCCCCTATATAGTGCACTGTCTGATCGTTCCCTATCCCCTATATAGTGCACTGTCTGATCGTTCCCTATCCCCTATATAATGCACTGTCTGATCGTTCTCTATCCCCTATATAGTGCACTGTCTGATCGTCCCCTATCCCCTATATAGTGCACTGTCTGAATTGTTCCCTATCCCCTACATAGTGCACTGTCTGAATTGTTCCCCATCCCCTATATAGTGCACTGATCGTTGCCTATCCCCTATATAGTGCACTGATCATTTCCTATCCCCTATATAGTGCACTGATCGTTCGAATTGAATTAACATTTAAACTTATTTTGAATTTATTTTTTATTCTAATTCTTTAGAATTAATATATAATATTGTATATTATATAACAAACAAATTTGGTTATATTAATAACTATAATAAAACACATCTGAATACCTCCTAAGAAAACCAACCCTGGAACACAACACATTTGCAAGTTATGTACAGAGTGAGAGTTGCCATGGTTACTTACATATCCTGAAAGTTACCTCCGTTTTTGGAACCGAAAGTTGAGATTATCCGCTTGCTTACTCTTAAACATACCCGGGTGTGTCACATAACCTGCTTTCTGGAATACGCCCCTGGTGTGATTGCTCTGTAAGTGTGAGTAAAGTGTGAACGCTGCCGTCTGAACCCTGGTGTGCACCAAACAAGCGAACAGAGACGCTGAAAAGATCTCGCTCCGCTTCCAAACCAACTCTGGTGCGGATCGACTGAAATATGAACGCAACACAGACCAAACACATGTAAACGAACCAAAAACAGGACACAATGTCACAAGACGTGACCCTAAAAAGGACAGAAAGCTCAAGCACACCTGTGTTTTCTCATCGTAGTTGTGATGTTGCCCATCACAGTTCGGTACAGGCGTCAGAACCGCATCTCCTCACAGCAGATCTTGGTTTGTGTGTGTGTGTGGGTGTGTGTGTGTGTGTGTGTGTGACAGAGGGATTCCTCATGCTGTGTTGACTCCTTTACACTCCTTTATAAGCTCTTTATGAGTTCTCAGCTGGTCAAATGTCTTCAGTAATATAGCCTACAGGTTTGTGTACATTTCATCTATAAATTCGTTATTGTTCTGTGTATCGTTTAATTTCATGCAAAGCAACATACAGGGGCGCGATGTGAGTCACATAAACAAGTGATGGAAACGCCTGATGCTTAGCATAAAATGTTATGATTTTATTCAAAAAGATAAAGAAAATAAATACTAATGATGTTAAAATATGTTCTCAGAACTGTACACTGATTGTTTATGGACAGGTTATGGATTCAGTCACAGCATATTTCAGCTACAGGCATTTACACTGCTCGATTACACTAGAATTACTTCCAAATGGTTATGTTTTACTTCTAATATTGGTTAAACAAGTTTAAATGTAGGCAATATGTATTACAACAATATACTGTAAAATATGCTTTATTGTAAAATATGACTGAAAATAAAGGAATTATGTAAGCCAGTGAGAATTTTCAAATATTTGATTTTAATATTTCAATTTTAGAGGATTTAAGTTAATCAGTAGCCATTAATTAAAGGTCCCGTTCTTCGTGATCCCATTGTTCAAACTTTAGTTAGTGTGTAATGTTGCTGTTAGAGCATAAATAATACCTGTAAAATTATAAAGCTCAAAGTTCAATGCCAAGCGAGATATTTTATTTAACAGAAGTTCCCTTTCAAAGCCTACAGCGAACGGCCGGCTTGGACTACATCCTGGTACTTCCTTCATTAATTACGTCAGTAGAACAGTAGAACAGACTAACCTCCGCCCACAAGAATACGCGAAAAAGGGGGCGTGGTCTTGTTGCTGTCCCACGTGGAGAAGAGGACGTGTCGCGTGGAGAAGAGGAAGTGTTGCGTTTGAGTGTGTTTGTCGCCATGTCGTCGAGACGCTGTTATTTTCATCCCGGAGTCAAATCACCTTTGTTTGGCTTTCCCAGGGACGCTGTAGAGATCATTAAGCGCATATATCTCCCGTTAAGAGGCGTGACCTTTCCACGTGCGCTAAGCTGCTGTCGAATCACAACACAGGAACCGTGCCATGTTTGCTAAGATGCGGTCAAATCACAACACGGGAACCGCTGGCCCAATCAGAACTCGTTACGTATTTCTGAAGGAGGGACTTCATAGAATAAAGGAACTCATCAGCCCGTTTTTAGGACAGTGAAAACAGCGGTGTACAGATGAGTAAATTGTGTTAAAAATACTGTTTTTTTTTACACGCGAAACATGAACACATGTTATATTGCACACTGTAAACACAATCAAAGCTTCAAAAGAACACGAAGAACGGGACTTTTAATGTATGAAGTAAAAAATAAGCTAGTGCTATAGTAAAAATGAATCTACTATGCTGGGTTAATAATAAAAACAATTTGTTCGGTCCTATATTTACCCAGCCCTTGAGTTGAAAACAACTCAAACTGGGTTATTTTTAAGCCAGTGTTTTTTAGAGTGTATGCCTTTAGGTTCGGTCAGGGCCGGCCCGTGGCATAGGCGGAATAGGCAAATGCTAGGGGCGCCACTCATCCATAGGGGCACCAAAATCTATTACTGATACTATTTTATTCATATTAATTTGAAATATTACCAAATAAAGCACAAAAAACTTAACTAAGTCCCCCGCATCTTCCCGGTCCGCCTCATCAATCTCCCCCGCCGAGCTTGAAGTGCGTCAGAAATATAACGTGTGATCAGTCTCCCCCGTTGGGAATTTGTTGTGTCGCGCCGCCTCTCGCCGCATCTGATATAGACAGGATTGCTTTCATTTTTTAGGGTGCTTGGCCGCTCGCTCCAGGTGTAGACACGGTGAAAGTTGCCTGATCATTTACGACGGATGGCCGAATTGTAGTGTCATAAAAAACAGAAGCCCTCTGATGCAGGCAAGATAAGGGATACACTGCAAAAATACTCTTCTTATTTACTATTTTTGTCTTGTTTCTAGTCTAAATATCAAAAAAATTCTTAAACCAAGATGCATTTACTAGATAAGTAAAATTATATTTTTTCTTAAGTGAGTTTATGCTTAAAGCTACACTGTGTGATATTTTCCCCCATCTAGCGGTGAAAGGGTATATGACCATCCAGTAAATATTATTATTATTATTATTATTATTTTCCTCCCAATTCCGATTTAGTTTTAACTCCTACGGTGGCCGATTTAGTCCAAGATTAACATGGCTTCCAGTTCGATCCAGCAATCCCCCTCTTCACATTCGCCATCGAGTTGTAACGCGTGTGTCCGGGTGAAAAATACGGATAGCTCACTCAACGCAACTGGAGTCGATGCAAACACGGAGGCGATTGACATCAAACAGCCCGCACTTTATTCCCCGCGGAACCCCCCACAAGAGTCCGGCACAAACTCCACTTCCGTCCACAGCATTACCCAACAAAACAAAAATAAATGAATGTTAGCAACAGAAGACAGAAAATAATCCGCACACATGGGAGCTCGAGGCGCAGTGCACACACACACACACACACACACACACAGAACGCAGGCGCTCCAAAAGGGCGAACGCTCTTAAAGGGGCCACACTATTTTCCTACTCATTACAGAGTGTTAAAACGCGAAAGGCGAAGCTTGAATTTACAGGTATGTCCCTCTTTGGCTAATGTACTTTCAAGATGGAGGGGCAACATGGCGACCCCCATTCGAACCCCTTACCCGTATGTATTTTCAATGGCATATTATAAACTTACGAGAATACTTTATTACTTGAAAGAAGTAAATATACATTAATGAGCACATATATTTTTGAAAGAACTAAGTGTTTTTAGCTAAGAATAAACTAAAAAAGTTACACAGTGTAGCTTTAAAACAAGCGAAATTATCTGCCAATGGGGTGAGAAAAATAATATTGTTTCTGATTGAAATCTTGTTTCTGTCCCAAACAGAAATAAGATAATTTTTCTCACCCCATTTGGCAGATAATTGTGCTAGTTTTAAGCTAAAACTCACTTAATTTAGATTTTTTTCCCCCCAGAAAACAAGGAAAAAATTATCTAATGTCATTTTACTAGTAAATACATCTTGATTTAAGAATTTTTTGATGTTTGGACTGGACACAAGAAAAAATTACTTAATAAGAAGAGCATTTTTTGCAGTGTAAAGACAGAGGTAAAGTGTAATGAATGAACAGTTTATTTATTTGCATAGTAGTAAAATACTAATGTACGCTAATTAATTCCAGTTTTACCTTAAACTATATGCAAGCAGCTGTTCTGGGTTCTCCAGTGGCCACAGACAGTGGATTTTGTCAAAAAGAATCATATCTGTTTTTTTAAACGCATGTAATATCACTTTTTTAATAGCCTAATGTGTTTACTCTACAGTTGTGCAGTTTTAAGGGGACATATGGACATTTTAAAATGTATTTGCCGAAATTAGTAATGATATTTATATACAGGTTTATTTAAAATAGCAACATTTTATGTAAATTTCACATTAAATATCTACATTTCTCAGTTTAATTCATGGTGAAAACATGAATGTGCATATTAGTGGAAGTTTGCTGCCATCTACTGGAAAACAAACACTTTTGCTGGTTCGCAATAGTTTGTGCATGAATGCCAGATGCAATTACTTGTTATTTATGTTTAGGCTGTAATGTGGCGTAGGTGCTATTTTTGTATAGTTTAACTATCATCAGCCTTTTAAAAAAGTTAAATAATAATAATATCATGAACATAATGACGGGGTAGAATGGACTGGACATCATATAAAACAATAAAAATTAAAAAACATCAATGCATTAAAAAAAATAAAACAGTACCAGTGTTTCCGCAACTTAGACTGAAAACATGTAGTGCTTGTAAACCTTGATACAAGGGGCACCAAGTAAAATCTTGCCTAGGGCAGCAAATTGGTCAGGGCCGGCCCTGGGTTCGGTATCTTTAGGTTTGGTGTTAAAATGCCAATGACCAGAACCAAATGTCGTTTTTTTGGTCCGGACCAAAGTGTGAACACACCCTAACAACAGAATCAAGCGATAAATGATTCATAGTTGTCTTTGCATGTTAAAATAGTTTCTTCTTTGCAAGTTTAACATCAAACAACTTAAATAAACTATCATTCTACCCTCTCAAATCTCTCGGCAATGACATGCTTCACTGTTTAACACACTTTTTTTTCTCCTACATGACTCACAATACACACACAGGTGCTGAATCACGCGGTGGGAATGTTACGAGTCAGATATCTCCGAGTCAGGAGACTTTGGACAGGTTGCAGGACGTGTGCCATGCTGCTGCTGTACAGTCAGACATTTATTTTGTGTGTGTGATGGCCTTCCATCTGCTTTGCATTAGCTGACTCTAACACTCTTTATGCCGCGAGCTGATGCGTTTCAGTGAGTGTGCGAGTCAATAACCTCGCATGGACCTACTCAGGAGCCCTGCAGAGCGCCTCACGCTCTGTTCCTGACAGACTGCATCTTTGGTTAACGGCCATACGTTTCAAGGTATTTCAAGGGCTTGTGATGCATGTGAGGGGACAACATGCTGCTTTTCGTGATTACAAACCAAGTCAAATGCAAGTCACATCAAAACGGATGAGGTCCTGACTCTCTGTGGTCATTCAAAATTCCAGGATGTCCTTCGGAAAAAGAGTAGGGGTGTAAATTTGCCCATTGGCCTCTGTCAATCATGGCCTCCGAATCATCCCCCGTATTCTGATTGGCTTCATCACCTCTCCACCAATCGGCTGGTGTGTGGTGGCTGTTCTGGCGCAATATGGCTGCCGTCACATTATTATTATTATAAAACAAATCTCCAGTCAGATTTTCAGAAAAGATAGCCTGAATACCCCAAAGCCAAAAGTCACTGGAGCAAGACAAACTTGACAACCTAAGGTAAGGTAACCAATGGCACACAAGCAAAAAGAGCCAGAGAGATTACTTGAAGGCCTATTGATCTTATTTAGTTGTTTATTTTAGAACTGAAGTCATTCACAAACGCATGCCAAGCTACATATCGCAGTAATCCTTCAGCGTCATGCAGGCTGTTTAATTCAGTTAGGGGAAGCTAAACATTCAGTGTTGCGCTTCCATTGACCTGAAAGGTGCAATTTGGTCTCCATTTCTTCAGGCATTTTGAAGAACAAAGAACACTTTTTTCCCCCTTCATGTTACGAGATAAACGATAAACACTATGAATCTGAATGTGCATGTCTGCATTAGGCTTTACTGCAGACTATATTACAGGCACGTTAAATACGTAAATAATAAACTTATCAAATAATGTAATATTATCTAATGTATTAAAATGGCAATTATTGATATAACCTTCAATTCACACTATATACAATGCTTGAACAAAATAATATATTAATATATATTGGCCATTTTCCTGCTTCGAACACATCAACTTTGAGGACAAAATGTTCACTTGCTGCATAATATATCCCACCCATTAACAGGTGATGAAGAGATCATCAGTGTTATTCACTTCACGTCTCATGGTCATAATGTTATGCCTGATCTGTGTATATATATATATATATATATATATATATATATATATATATATATATATATATATATATATATATATATATATATATATATATATATATATATATTATATTGATAATGGTCATGATCACCAGTGAAAGTGCCCGTGATTTACCACCAGAGGGCACTCCACCCCGGACTATTGCCATATCACCACAGACTACATCTCCCATAATCCTTTGCCTGGACTTATAAACCCGTCTCCGGCGTGTTGCCTCTGATCTTTCAAATATTCCGATCTATTATGACCTCTGACCTGTAAAGTTGCCAGAATAATAATCATACGCTGTTTGTTAATTGGCCAGAGGAGAACTGGCACCCCGACTGAGCCTGCTTTCTCCCAAGGTTTATTTTTCTCCATTAGGTCACCTGATGGGGTTTTGGTTTCCTTGCCACTGTTGCCTCTGGCTTGGCGTGCTCAGTTGGGGACACTAAATTTTTCAACTAAATATCCAAATATCGAATTATTAAACTAAATTAACCATATAAACTAAATTACTGATCTAATTACTGATCTAAAGCCCACACTGTCACTGTATGATAATTGAAATGAGCTGATGACATCACCGTTTTTTCTGGAGCGGCTGTATGGCCGAATAAAATTCTGTTGCATTATTTTGCTGTTTAACACTGTAAAGCTGCTTTGAAACAATCTGCATTGTTAAAAGCGCTATATAAATAAAGTCGACTTGACTTGACTTATCCCTGATTACATTCACCTGTGTCTCATTACCCTGTTTACCTCACCCAATATAAGCCTGGTTACCTTAATCCTTCATTGCGAAGTCTTGTTTGTTGTATCACTGCATGTCTGAGCATTTTTCCTGGTTTCGGATTACTTGCCTGCTCTTTGGATTACCCTTTTGCCTGTCTCTCGATTGTGGATTATCCTTTAATAAAGCTGCGTTTGGATTCTCACCTTTGTGTCTCAGAGCAGTACGTTACAGAAGACTTCGCAATGAATGATTAAGATAACCAGGCTTATATAGAGGGTATGCATCGACGTCACTTTCCCGTCGGAACACGCCCCCTCAGCCGGGACTCAGTGGCAGAAGAGCTGCTGCGTGACTGGAGTTAATAGGGGAAACCGCGAGTAAAACAAACAGTTATCAGTTTAACTAAAGGTTGGACTCGATATAGTGTTCTTTACAACGTGGCAAAGGTCCAGTGATCCATGAATATTGACATGCAGCCAGGAATCTTGTTTATTTTTATATGAGCCTGATTTTGATACATAAATATCACTGTCAGTCATCACAATTTCGAGAATGAATCCCGCATATATATCCGGATATGGGTCGATGTATTAAAGTGTGTATGTGGCCGCTTGTCAAGAATGGAAAACAAAAGTTTTATTTAAATTCTGAATATATTATAGGCCTATTTTTTTATATATATCGCCTAGACAGCGCGCAAATAGTGCTCCGTTTATAATCACAAAAAGCTGTCACTCATTCAATGAACGCGATCTCACAAAGTTCCGTTATATTAATCAGTGAAGCTGACGACACAATGAATCTTATTTACATGCCTACTATTAGAGAGGATTAGCGCGTGTGCAGAACTGGACAACAACTCAACACCTGTGATTGGCCATTGCGTTTTTAGAAATCAATAAACATGTCTGTGATTGGCTACATTACTCACCGAAGGGGAAACACGTTGGAAATGTAATCATTTGACGAGTGCAAATACAGAAACGCACTGGCTCTTTTGCCAAATCATCGCTAATAAGATGCTATTATTACAGTTTCTTATAGTGGATTACAGATCCTAGATCAGCAGTGTTGGACAGCTTTTCCCTCTAAAAGCAGTAAATCCTGAGTGCCAGTGCACTGCCTGGGCAGTGGTTTGAGTGCGAAAATGACAGGCTATTATCAAGACTATCTCACAGGGATGTCCATGGGGTCCGTGGCCACGCCTCCCCCGACCCCCCCTCTGGCGTCGGGTCTGTTTTGTGTGTTTTTCGCGGCATTCCCGCTGTAAACCAATGCTGCCTCTCAGTCGTTTTGCCACTCAATGTGGCGTAACCGCAGTCACTCCAGCTGAAGGTGACATCACGTGCATACCCTCTATAGGGTGAGGTAAACAGGGTAATGAGAGACAGGTGAATGTAATCAGGGATAAGTCTGGGCAAAGGATTATGGGAGATGTAGACTGAGATAGTATGGCAATAGTCCGCGGTGGAGTACCCTCTGGTGGTAAATCACGAGCACTCTCACTGGTGATCATGACAATAATATAGAATATTGCCTATATATAATATAATATATATTTTGGTTACCTTATAGATTTCTCATTAATGCAATTATCTAATCAACCAATCACATGGGAGTTGCTTCAATGGATTTAGGGGTGTGGTCCTGGTCAAGACAATCTCCTGAACTCCAAACTGAATGTCAGAATTGGAAAGAAAGGTGATTTAAGCAATTTTGAGCGTGGCATGGTTGTTGGTGCCAGACGGGCCGGTCCACCGGGTACCACTCATCTCCACTACAAATAGGAAAAAGAGGCTACAATTTGCACAAGCTCACCAAAATTGGACAGTTGAAGACTGGAAAAATGTTGCCTGGTCTGATGAGTCTCGATTTCTGTTGAGACATTCAGATGGTAGAGTCAGAATTTGGCGTAAACAGAATGAGAACATGGATCCATCATGCCTTGTTACCACTGTGCAGGCTGGTGGTGGTGGTGTAATGGTGTGGGGGATGTTTTCTTGGCACACTTTAGGCCCCTTAGTGCCAATTGGGCATCGTTTAAATGCCACGGCCTACCTAAGCATTGTTTCTGACCATGTCCATCCCTTTATGACCACCATGTACCCATCCTCTGATGGCTACTTCCAGCAGGATAATGCCCCTGGTCACAAAGCTCGAATCATTTCAAATTGGTTTCTTGAACATGACAATGAGTTCACTGTACTAAAATGGCCCCCACAGTCACCAGATCTCAACCCAATAGAGCACCTTTGGGATGTGGTGGAACGGGAGCTTCGTGCCCTGGATGTGCATCCCACAAATCTCCATCAACTGCAAGATGCTATCCTATCAATATGGGCCAACATTTCTAAAGAATGCTTTCAGCACCTTGTTGAATCAATGCCACGTAGAATTAAGGCAGTTCTGAAGGCGAAAGGGGGTCAAACACAGTATTAGTATGGTGTTCCTAATAATCCTTTAGGTGAGCGTATATATATATATATATATATATATATATATATAGAGAGAGAGAGAGAGAGAGAGAGAGAGAGAGAGAGAGCGAGAGAGAGAGAGAGAGAGCGAGAGAGAGAGCGAGAGAGAGCGAGAGAGAGAGCGAGAGAGAGAGAGAGAGAGAGAGAGAGAGAGAGAGAGAGAGAGCGAGAGAGAGAGAGAGAGAGAGAGAGAGAGAGAGAGAGAGAGAGAGAGAGGAATGAGAGAGAGAGAGAGCGAGAGGGAGAGAGAGAGAGAGAGAGAGAGAGAGAGACAAGTGACGTGTGGCGACCCATACTTGGAATTTGTGCTCTGCATTTAACCCATCCAAGTGCACACACACACACACACACACACACACACACACACACACACACACACACCAGAGCAGTGGGCAGCCACATTGCTGTGGCGCCAAGGAGCAGTTGGGGGTTCGGTGCCTTGCTCAAGGGTCTCACCTCAGTCGTGGTATTGAGGTGGGAGAGCGCCTGTTATTCCCCACCGACAATTCCTGCCGAAACTGAGACTCGAACCTGCAACCTTCAGGTTACAAGTCTGACTCTCTAACCATTAGGCCACGACTGCCCCCGAAAAAGCTACTGAGGTTCCACCGAGATATATATATATATATATTCCGTTCAGGCATTGTGTATATAATACGTAATATAATTGATGATAAGTTTATCAATATTCCTTTTTATATATATATTAATATTATAAAGTATTCTATATTATCAATTCTATATTTTCGTTAACTCTAGTATGGTTTGAAATGAATAATGCAATCTATCTTAACTCATAAATTAACTGCTATGATGACATTATTTGGACAGTATCTATTTACACAAGTACAAATAGTGGCAGATTCTGTTTGCATCAAGTATATAAATAGCATATTGTTTACGCTAAATTCAAATAGTGATAGATGCAACTGAGTTGACTATATTACAGGTAAAATATCTGAGCAACAGCGGTCAGACTTAATGAAAATAGTGTCAACAAGTTTGACTATTTGCACTTACGTAATAGACTTCTTATCATTTGCCTTTTAGCAAGCTCCTGGTCATTATATATACACATTTCTCATAGCAACTTGAACGAACTGCCTTCAATGAGCAGCTTGCATTCAATGCATCGACAAAAGACAAAAAAATATGAATTCAATGTCATTACTTAAAGATGAAAACAGTCTGGTTCGGAGACAGCGATAAACAGACAAGAGTGACAGAGCTAGTGACACACTCTGAAGCCTGTCTGGCAGGATAAGTGTGAATTATATGGACTGTCCCACATCACAGGCGTCAAGCATGTGGTGTGCAGTAGGTGTTTACAGCCCTTGTTCATTGTGCCCTGGTTTTGAGCATCCTCAGGCCCCGTCCAGCAAGAGAGGGGGAGATCCAAGAAGCGATTAGAGTCTACGGTAATCCGACCCATCCAGTGATCAGTGTGCTGGTAGAGGAGGAGTCTCACACACAGGGAGGAGAACAACTGACAGGGACCGAGGAGAGTTCACCATGCGCACACCCCTAAAAACATACACACGCAAACTCCTGCTCTCACACATCGCTTTACACACACGCAGGGATCTTACGCACGAAAGAGGACAACCAAACCAGGATTTGGACAGCCTGTAAGCTTCACATGGCACATGGTAAGTCTGGAAGCGCAGCTTAGTCTAAGTACCTTACAATTATATCTTCATATGTTCATATTTAAATATAAAGTCACTATAAAGTGACTGTTTCAACAGGAATGTTGAGTGAGAAAAACATTCCATTTTGACAAATCATTTCAAGGTAAAATTCGAAAAGCATTTTAAGTCCTTGATCTGAACCATACATGAAGGTGAATATCTGAAATTTCCTGGCTTACCTTAACAGCTCTGTTGCAAAACCTTGGATGCCGTGCTGTCTACATAGGCATCTTAGCCGAGAGGAACCTCATAAGGGATTGATTTGAAACGCTCTGCATAGGGACCAACTCTTTACAAATAGCGCTTTGCATGGGAGACTTGACTCACGATTGACTTTGATAGAGTTTGCATGTTGCTAAGCAAACAATAGGATACTCTACTAAGTGTAAAAGACACAAAATTGGGTAAAATGGTCCATTTTTGTATAGATTGGACTACTAACTAATAATTCAATAATATAGGAGAAGCCTTAAAGTGCTAGTAAACCGTAACACTACTTTATTTTAGAGTTCAATTCTCACTGTTAGCTGCTTGCTTATTAATTATGCATATTGTCTGTTTATTAGCACTTATAAAGCACATATTAATGCCTTATTCTGCATGACCATATTCTACATCCCTTAATCCCACCCAATGCCTAAACTCAAACGCTACAAAAACGAATAAGCAGTAAATTAGGAGTTTATTGAGGCAAAAGTCGTAGTTCATTTAGTACGTTCCCCATACTAAAGTGTTAGAGCGTAAACACATCCACCTGCTATTTTTCTGCCTGCTCATTTTGCCACTTTGGGATTGTGTTTCAGATCTGGACTCCTAAAAACGGACCGGAATCACTGGCTTAAATAGCAAAGCCACGATCAACTAGTCTCAGACTTGCGTAACCTAAACCAACTATGTCAAAGGATGAGGAAATTCCAAGCCCACCTCCAGAGTGGCCGGAAGAAATTTTAGTGTAAACATATTTCGGAAAAGCCTGGAGGAGAAGTCATCATGAGAAGGAATCTTTAAGACACTGGTATAGTACTTAATATCCATACAAAGCAACCCGCAGAAGGCTCTTGTTATTGACTTGGATGTACAGCGTGGATGGACAGCACACACTAGCACCTCCAATCCTGCCTCCATGAGGGATTTGTCCTCCCCACCTGTTGCCTGAGGTCAAGCCAACGCAACGCCACCCTGATAAGTCTGGCTTAGCTGGCCACTTGGTAAGGACACATCTTCTTTTGTTAGCATAAGCTGCCGCTTACAGCCGGGGTGTTAAACACAGCAGATCGCCACAGATTCAGAGCGCGCAACTGTGCCAGAGCGCATCCACCGTGATTAGTAAACAGGTTGTTTCTTTAACCGAATCAAGATGCTGGAGTTTTCCGTACTTGTGGAAGTTGTATCATCTCGGAGACATCTGCATGTGTCTCTCGATAGGGGCTGGAAATCTTGATCTTATCTTATATTGTTTTATCAGATAGTGAAAGGAAGTTTTTTACATTAGACCACAACAAAGTCCCCTAGGAGAACCTTTGATTCCTGTCCTAGACCTTCGGTCCACCATACATCACTTACAGTCCATTTGAGTTCAATGAGCTTGACAAAGGCTTTTTTTAACCCATACCTTTGGAAAGCGGATTTTAGGGGCAGATATAGAATAGTTCGATGTAAACCAAGTTAGAAGTTTCCATGGGTATCTGATGGTGTTCAGGGACTCCCTTACGCATTTACTCTCATGCTGGAAACCAAAATATTTAATGCAAAAATATGCAAACTTTGTTGCACTATTTTCCTGTTATCACTGTAAAGCTGCTTTGAAACAATCTGTATTGTAAAAAGCGCTATATGAATAAAGGTGATGACTTAATATTCAGAAATACTATCGTTTTGACTGCAGAGAACAAAACTTGAACTGAATTGCGCTGGACTATGACAGTATTGTCTTCAGTAGAGCTGATTTATAGCTGAATTGAACTCATTTCATATTTGATGAACTTTACACAGTTCACACAGAACGTTCTATCTATTAAATGTTTTTGCTAGGGATGCACGATATATCGGCCACCATATCGGTACTGGCCGATATATGCTCATTTTAATATATTGTTAATATTAGCGTTATCGGCCCAATAGGAAAATGTGGCCGAGATAATGGATTATTTCCTTCAGCTGAGACACTTCAGATGCGAACTGTTCGCCATGATGGGTTTGAATGGCTTGAAATATGATTGGAATCACTGAAAATACAGTTCAGAGCAACATGTGCAGCGCAAGTCTGTCATATAGGCTTCATAAAAATATAATGGTGTGTTTGGGACATGGATTTAATGGTGAGACTTTTGTTTTTGTAATCAGGCTCTCAAAAATGATATAAAAATTTGGATATATATCGGTTATCGGCTTTCAAATATACAGAATTATCGGTTATCGGCATATATTTTCATATCTGTGCATCCCTACACTCTAAAAAAAAAAGGTTCTATATGGCACCAAAAATGGTTCTTAGCTCGTAATCATAAGGGAACCTTTTTTAGTGCTATATAGCACCAATTTTGGTGCTTCAGTGGTTCTTCAGCGGTTTTTCAGAGGTTCTTCACCAGTTCTTTGATTAAGGTGCTATATAGCACCTCTGAAGAACCGCTGAAGCACCAAAATTGGTGCTATATAGCACTTAAAAAGGTTCCCCTATGATTACGAGCCAAGAACCATTTTTGGTGCCATATAGAACCTTTTTTTTTTAGAGTGTAGTCTTTGCTTTTAAATATGCGAGGCAGTGAAATGGGGGGAAACTGCCAAACGATTTTAAGCGGCGTGCTTTTGAGCGGCGTGCTTTTAGAACGGCATGTCATACGCAAGGCGCTGCAAAAGATGCAAGACGCGAGCGGTTTTACACATCCATCTAGCGCGTGTTTACAAAGAAAAACAATGGAAAAGTAGCACATAGGGATGGCACGGTATGAAAGTTTCATATCAGGATTATAGTGACCCAAATGATCACGATTATCAATATTATCACGGTTTTGTTGATGTAGTGAGATGAAAGTGTTCAAAAAGAACAGATGCACACACTGAAAACATTTCAACAAGTTTTATATTTGAAAATCAACAAACAACAAATAAAAGGAAGACTCTATTCTGTGGCATTTCCTTCCTCATAATGACGCATTATAACACATCCACGTATCCTCTGTTTTTGATTGTATTGAAAACGACTTTACTATTAATACTACTATAATTATTACTATAACTTCTTGTGATCATCTTGTCTGGGTGATTGTTTTGCACACTGTACAAAATGGATTTATAAACATTAATCTCAATTCAATATGTCCCCGTAATTATTTATGTGGTAAAGAAAATCTGTGTAACTAACAAGTGTACAATGAATATACATTATTATCCCTTAAATATCACCCTAGTCTTGTGTGAACTTGTTCTTTCGTCTTTGGCTCAAAGCCACTTGCTTCACGTTAATTTCAAGTGAGTGAGATAAAATATTTCAACTCAAAACTTTGTGTCTAATTATTTCCAGACGTAGTTTTGGTATTGAGGTCTAAGTCCACTTGCCTTGCGTTCGCTATACAACAGTGGGTGGTCACGAAAACGACTTGGCAGATTTGAAGTGTTTGCCCCTATAGCAGTGACTTTATTTTTGCATGTTCTGCAGACAGGGTGACCATCCTCAATTAAGTTTCCCTCAGGACTTTTGTAAAAGCCAAAATATGACCACAGCTCAGATTTGGTTCTTTTAGAAGGCTGAACAATCTCTTCTGCCATTTCTTCTCATTCAAAAAACAATGTTGTGCCTGCGTCAGACTGATGCTGGCTGGACAGGACTTACAGCGAGTTTTCAAAATATTGATAATCAAACACTTTTTAATGATGATTACATTTTAAACGATAATACTAACCGTCAGTAGACTGGGTAAACCCAGCCTGATCTGCCGGCGATTTGATTTCGCCCTGCAGCTCAGGCTGGAAACCTGTACATTAATTTCTACTGCTTCTGTTACACATTTGCGGGAACCAATTACAGACTTGGCGGGTTTAACACATTGACAGATAGAGAAGCGATGGATCGATGCCCGTTGATCACGCCTCTTGTGGTCTGATTGGTTGACGAACTATCCAATTGCGTACAGAGTCATTTGAATTATGCCCGTTGATCACGCCTCTTGTGCAGTAGAAAATACATAGCAGACTCCCTACCAATGTTCAATCCATAGACTGTAAAAATATATGGACGTAGTGTCCGTGACGTCACCCATAGGATTCTGAAGAGCAGTTTTGAAGCGTAAAGTAGGGTCGAGCTGGCCGTTGCCATCGGACGTGGGTGGAGCTGAGGTGACGTGATGACTAACAGACAGCAGACAAATGGCTATCCACCTGTCACTCAGAACTTTAAGGCTTTATATAATGTAAACGAATGAGTTATAAAAAAATTCACCCCCTCACAGTCGTCATGAATGGCAAAATTAGCCGTATAGACCAAAACCACAATTTGTCCCAGACTGTAAACGTGTTTTTTTCTGCTGTAAAGTTGGGCATTTTAACATGGAGCTCAATGAGATTCTGCTCCCTTCTGGTGGCCAGTCGATGAATTTGAAGTCACTTCCGTATTGGCTTCAATAGAAACTGCGGGAGGTTGCAGCTTGGTTCAATCTTAAAAGATTGAGCTTGGTCTGGTGATAGCCAGACAAAACCATCAGTACATTTTATCGTGGGTTATCGTGAAACCAGTAATCGCCCCATCCCTAAGTAGCGCATTGACGTGGAAAAACGCATTCTGTGTGAACGACCCCTAATTGAACAGATAACTAAACAACAAAGCGTAATTTACTAGAGGTTCTGACAAAATGTTAATAGCTGCAGTCTATGTAAAATGTTTAATCAATTAGAATGAATATTTTTTTAATATATGACTCACTCATAAAGACTTCACTTGTTTCATTACTGGATGAATCAGCGTTTTTGAACACATCTCTTGAATGAATGATTCAATGACATACATTTTTTAAGTCACTTGTCGCCACCTAATTTGATTCACTATCTTCTGTAGACATCAGTGTTTATATCCAAGCTATACACTTTTATCCCAGTTACTTCTGTGATCATTTGAATATTTGTAACACAGAAATAACAATACTGTGTGGTCGAAAAGACATGTTTCATACATGATAACTGCTCTCTCTGGATCAGCGGCAGCTCCAGCACAGATTTGTACGTTCCAGTGTGATTTTATCAAAGGTTTAATAGACACTGACAAATCGTTGTCATTTAGGAATGAGATCGCGTGGGTGTTTGAATTGAGATCGCAATCTTTTAACAATTGAATCATGCAGTTCTAGTTTGCATCATTGATTCTGTTATTTTCCTGTTTATTACGGTGAAGATGCTTTGAAACAATCTGTATTGTATAAAGCGCTTTCTAAATAAATGTGACTTGACTTGGCAAAATCTACTGCACCCCTTCCATAGTGATCAAAGGAAATCTGAAACTGGTTGTAACATCACAAATACTCACTGGAATTATTATTATTATTGAACATTGTGATTGTTCCATCTTGTATCAAGGCTGGTATATGGCAGCTGACCCGTAACGATGACCTGATCATAATCGTCAGTGGGATCTGGTGCATTTTAGGGTGGCAGTGTCATGGCAGGTTAAGCTTATATTCACTTGAGCCTTTCAACTCCCATAACCTGGGATTCAATCGGGCTTAGTTTGCAAGCCTGATGAAGGCACACGCTGTAAAATCGACGCTTTCGCCCACACTCTTTCCCTCGACCTCAGAGGGAACTCTCAAAATCCGCTCGCAGGTGCAGCGTTACGCATTCAAAACACGACCCTGAGCTTTTGACATCTCGTTTTGAGCCCTGCACATTTTTCCAGATAGTAGACCTTGGATGGGTGCGTTTGTTTTTTCTGCCTGTCCTGCTCCGACATGCTCAGCGAAAGCTGCATTCAAGTGTGCCAGTCGCTAATCATCAGGACTTTTAAAATGCCATCACGCACAATAGCACCAGGGTTTTATTTAAGTACGATCCGCTCTTCGGCATGCAGAACTGTCTGGATTGAGGCTATCCTTGGCTTTGGCTTGGGAAAGCAAACATTCATGGCATTAAACCCAGACCGTAAAATTCCACGATGCAACTGATTTACGGTTTACAGATTTGACTATCCATTCATAATATCTGATAACACAGCTGTTGTCAAACAAAAAACAAAACAACTCTGGAAGTTCTAAATCATGTATACGTGATTAAAACAATGTTGAATACATTGTGGTTTAGTGATCATTCATCAGGATGTGATGTGCAAAGGTCACGTCCTTTTCGACTATTGATCACTGGAGCGATGCACATGTGCATGTCTCTCCCTCGTGCATCTGGGCTTTTATTCCCGTCAGATGTTCCAGACTTTCCCTAAACGGGGTACATTTTTACAACCAGCCACAAATAATAACTGGGGTGAAAGATGGCAGGAAATGCACTCTAAAACATGCAGCATTCACACAGAGCGGGTGAAATGACCACTCTAACCTTGGGAAGCTCGGTTATATGATGATATCAAATTCCGGCCGCAGTAAATCCTCAGTGGAACCACAAATCAAACCTCCGAACTCAACTGTTGACTTCATGGCTGAGCCCACACGGAAACTGCTAGTACTGAAATGCCTGTCATTCACAAACTACTACACATTGCTTGTTCTTTGTGTGTTTGTTTAGTAAATAAAATGTGGAAATTGAACATGCTTTCAGATACCAGATAAGAGTGTAGGTGTCTTATAATGGAAAGTTAACCAAAACAAATGTAAATATTCACTTTCATGTTGTTCCAAACTTGTATGACTTATATTTGAAGAATATATTTGGAAGTTGGTTTGGAACGACATGATGGTTAGTATAATGACATCTTTGTGTTAAACGTCCCACATTTTAATACAATTTACATTGTGAAATTTCCCTCCACTGACTTTCCTCCTAATATCTGCATGAAAAATGTAAAAAATGCCTTAAAGAGATAGTTGCTTAAAAGGGACTGACCATTATGGTGGATAGCTGTACGCAAAAGATAGTCTGGTGCCCCCCGGTTGTGGGCTGGCCGAGGATTGATTGGTGGCTGACCATCATAATAATCTCTGGACGTTGCCATGGCGTAGTCAGCAAAATCCGGCTCGAAGGACCATTTGTGACTGGTATGTTAAACTGGCTTCCGCCTTCCAGCCATACTCTTCCATTAAAAAGAGGTGCAATAGTCCAGAGATCCTAATAACAAACTTTAATCCAGTTGACAGAAATGTACAAATGTATGGGTGTCTGTGGTTTCCTGCAAATGTAGAAATGTAGAAATATAATATGTTACAAAATTATACAACATTGCTGAATTAAGATATATTTGTCACATTTCGTATGAATAAACATTTTGTTAAAATAATGATGCAGTTACAATAATATTGCGCTGGTCAAACGGTGTCGTTAAAGCACGTATTAGATAAGCACCATAATCCCTATTTAATGACTAACAAATAAATGATGATGGCAAAAATGGCATTCTAAATGTGACTTCAACATTATCTTCACAGTTTACATGGTATCACACCAAATGAGGCTGCAATAGTGAAACTGCTGAATCTTATAGCCAGAAGTATGAACGTGACGATAACAACAACAACACACTTCTAAGCTAAATAATCATAATTATTCAAACATTTAGCATTTAGAAATTACTTACTTGTCAATAAAACACGCAATACTGTCCAAAATATAACGATAACAAAGAACAGTCTTCACTCTGTTCCAACTACGTACAATCTGGTTCAATATAACACAGATCGAATACACTGCTTCAGATATATGCAGTTCATTACTGCCACCTGCTGGCTCAGTTGTCTAACTTAGAGAACTTTGTATATATTTGTAATTAAGCAAAGTGCTCTAATTCGTCTCTAAGAATTGTCATCATTATCAGTCAACTCAGGTAGCACAACCAGCTTAGCTACAGGGCGAGTATATGTACACTCACCTAAAGGATTATTAGGAACACCATACTAATACTTTGACCCCTTTTCGCCTTCAGAACTGCCTTAATTCTACGTGGCATTGATTCAACAAGGTGCTTAAAGCATTCTTTAGTAATGTTGGCCCATATTGATAGGATAGCATCTTGCAGTTGATGGAGATTTGTGGGATGCACATCCAGGGCACGAAGCTCCCGTTCCACCACATCCCAAAGATGCTCTATTGGGTTGAGATCTGGTGACTGTGGGGGCCATTTTAGTCCAGTGAACTCATTGTCATGTTCAAGAAACCAATTTGAAATTATTCGAGCTTTGTGACCTGGTGCATTATCCTGCTGGAAGTAGCCATCAGAGGATGGGTACATGGTGGTCATAAAGGGATGGACATGGTCAGAAACAATGCTCAGGTAGGCCGTGGCATTTAAACGATGCCCAATTGGCACTAAGGGGCCTAAAGTGTGCCAAGAAAACCATTACACCACCACCACTACCAGCCTGCACAGTGGTAACAATGCATGATGGATCCATGTTCTCATTCTGTTTACGCCAAATTCTGACTCAACCATTTGAATGTCTCAACAGAAATCGAGACTCATCAGACCAGGCAACATTTTTCCAGTCTTCAACTGTCCAATTTTGGTGAGCTCGTGCAAATTGTAGCCTCTTTTTCCTATTTGTAGTGGAGATGAGTGGTACCCGGTGGGGTCTTCTGCTGTTGTAGCCCATCCGCCTCAAGGTTGTGCGTGTTGTGGCTTCACAAATGCTTTGCTGCATACCTCGGTTGTAACGAGTGGTTATTCCAGTCAAAGTTGCTCTTCTATCAGCTTGAATCAGTCGGCCCATTCTCCTCTGACCTCTAGCATCAACAAGGCATTTTCGCCCACAGGACTGCCGCATACTGGATGTTTTTCCCTTTTCACACCATTCTTTGTAAACCCTAGAAATGGTTGTGCGTGAAAATCCCAGTAACTGAGCAGATTGTGAAATACTCAGACCGGCCCGTCTGGCACCAACAACCATGCCACGCTCAAAATTGCTTAAATCACCTTTCTTTCCCATTCTGACATTCAGTTTGGAGTTCAGGAGATTGTCTTGACCAGGTCCACACTCTTAAATGTATTGAAGCAACTGCCATGTGATTGGTTGATTAGATAATTGCATTAATGAGAAATTAAACAGGTGTTCCTAATATGCGGTGCATACATGCTCATCACTTGCAATGATTCTTGTAACATGGCCAACCGGCCACAAGGCTCTGGGTAGTTGAGGGTCAACAACCATAACCACTTATCCTGTTGTGAGATTAGGAGAAGAATTCTGCCATAAATGACCAAGTTGCAAACTGGGCAAGTACTTCCGGATGAACTGGCTCCAGAAGTTATCAGCTATTACCTGGCTGTGTCGGTAGCGCTTGCGTCCCAATAGATCACTTGCGGTCACTCGGCTTGTGGAAGGGAGGCATCCCGCCCATCTGATGACACAGTTCATAATGCCCTCAACTTCAATCAATACAGTCCTCAGTACCTCTTCTGAAAATGTATCAGGTCTCTTAAAACTACCTGCAGTGAGGCCTTGATGGATTTGATCTCTCTCTCCCATGCTCCTCTGAAGTGGGGAGCATGCGGTGGGTTAAATTTGAAATCAGTATTATGCTTAGCTAGCTGTTCTTGTAGCTCAGGTTCCAGAGTACCAAAGGCTTCCCTGTAGTTCCCTCTCTCCTCCACGAAAGTGTGTGCCTTGATCACAGAGGAGTTCATAAGGCTTGCCTCGTCTTGCTACAAACCTTCTGAGTGCCAGTAGAAAGGAAGGTGTCCATACTACAGAGAAGGTCTAAGTGTACGCACCTTGTTGTTAGGCATTTAAATATAATAATCCAACGTTTCTCATGTCATCTCCCCATTTGTATTTGGTAAGGACTGAAGCAGTCAGCTCCAGTGGACCAAAAGTATTATGTGATGGGGTATATACCAGGACTCAAAGGATTTTTTTAGCTTCATCTAATGTGATCTTCGTGGCATAACCAGCTTTCTCCAGCTGTCTATCTCAACATTATACACAGAAGCCTGTTCAGGATTACAGCTCAGTTTGCGTTCGGTAGATCTGAGAAGAGCCATTGCAGCAGTGGGGGAAGCTTGTAGGCGTACAGCATTCTTTCGACAGATAATAGGTGTAACATAACGGCTCACTCCGTCCACTAGGACACGTGCAGGTTTCTCTTTAAGCATTTTCATTGCAGCTTGGTCTTGCTTGGAACGAGTCATATCCTTGATGTTCTGGAATGGCAATGTGTCAAGCTGCCAAAGCTTTTTGATGTGCTGATGTAAGGTATTAGCAGGGGAAAGAAAAACACTGTATGGAGACAAGAGCTTTCAACTACCGGGTGATTTAGAAGTTTGTGGACTCTTGAATTGTCCATCCCAGCAAAGTTTGAGTAGCTACAGGAGTTCCTGGAGGACCTAGGTGAACAGGACTGATCAGAGTTATCAAATGCGGATGATCAGATCCAATGAGGACCATAGGCTGAACATTGCTGAATGTCTTTAATGGAATTCCCTTCAAATGCTGGTACTTCTGTTGCAGGACGTCCACAAGGCATAACTGTCGAGAGGTTAAATTCACTGGCTGAGAAGGAATGTAGAATCTGGAACTTAACTCTTGGGTTAGTGATTGCAGACACTTCCAGGGATACAGAGATCCCCTGGAGCTGAACAATATCCTGTCTGATTGTTCTCAGTGCTAATGTTTCATCGGTACCTTTCAGTCCGAGATGTTTCATGACAGGGTCCAATATGACTGTCCGCTCTGAGCCATTGTCTAATACTGCAAAGGTAGTAAGGGTTATCCTTCCATTGCAAAGCTGAATAGGGATGACTTTTAACATGACTCTCCCTGAATGGCTACTCTTATCCAGGTAGACTGTATGAGGGGACGTGGTGAGGATAAGAACACTGGGAGTGCTGTTAGTTGCAATTTCATGTAGAACATCTAGATGTTGTCCACCACAACTGGAGCAGGGTTTCTTTAGTGTAAACTTGTCGGGCTTGTGACGGCAACCACACCGCCAGCACCTGTCTTTCTCTTTTATTCAGTTATCTAGTCTTGCCTGTCAGACACAGTTTGGCGAACTCAGCACAAGCACTAAAATAGTGGTCTTGATTATTACAGTGAGGGCAGAATGGCTTGAATCGTTCTATTCTCTTGGAGACTGCAACACAAGGAGAAGTTGTGCTGGAGGTTAATTCATCCTTGTTCTCCTGCTTAGTGCCAAGAAGTATGGAGGTAGTCCGAAATTCCTACTGTCTTGACTCTCGGTGTGTGGGCTCCACGTGAGCTGCCTCTGAAACTCTGAGGGAGATCTGAATAGCCTGAGATTTCTTCTCGAGCCACCGAGCGAAATCAGGGAGAGTGTAGGTTCGAGTAGTGCCAACTCATGAGAATTCCTCGGGAAAGTTTGGGTTCGGTAGATCTGAGAAGAGCCATTACAGCAGTGGGGGAAGCTTGGAGGCATACAGCAGTCTTTCGATGGATAAGAGGTGTAGCATAACGGCTCACTCCGTCCACTAGGACATTTGCGGGTTTCTCTTCAAGCATTTCCATTGCAGCTTGGTCTTGCTTGGAACGAGTCATATCCTTGATGTTCTGGAATGGCAGTGTTCAATGAAGGAAAGTGACAGGTAACTTAGTGAGTAATGTGTCTACATGTGAACCGCACTGAAGTTTAGCGCTAGCAGGACCATCCAGTGTGCTTAGCATAAAGCAGCGGCAAAGTCTTCAAAGGCTTGGGCATCGCCTGGTTTCACTGTGGAAGCATTAAGGATTTCCTTAAGTTCACTTTGGACCAGCTGCCATGGATGTCCATACCGTTGCAATAAAGCCTGCGTTGAATGGGTGTATGGCATTGGGCTGTTAACAAACTGCTTCGCTACCTGGTAGGCAGTGGGCAATTTCAAACGATCTAAGAGAACTTGGTACTTATAGTCCTCAGTTAAATGTGGATGAGTACAAGGAAGTTGCTCTCCTTTCCTGAAGAGAAGGGTAACAGCTTAGGTTTCGGTATGCCTTAGGAAGCAGTGATAGCCATCTTCATAAGACTTGGCATGGCAGATGGATTTGGGTAGGTAGTCAATGTAGAGGCTTGCATGGGAGATGGGTAGCCAAGGGCTGGAGCTGGTACATACTGTGGCATGAAATAAGAATGAGGCAGATGACCTTGTGCAAATGATCGCTGGGGTGGAGAATGGTATGCTGATTGGGTTGTTGGCGGATTCAGAGAGAATGGAGCCATTGTTGGTTGCTGTGCTGGAATGGGGTGCGCTTGATTTACTGTTTGCGGTCACAAGAAGAACTGCGCTGCCGGTAACTGCAGTTGAAGCTTCACTTGTGAAGGCATCTGAGGCAATGAACATGACCTAGGAATTTGCTTGGGTTACCCAGCTGGTTGAAGCCCTGGCACAGATGCTGGACAAGCAAGTGACACTGACAGTAGAGAACTGAAAGTCCCTGGATATCGTTGAGCCTCTGAGGGCTGAGCTAACTACGGAGCAGTCATAATCAACTCAGATGGCTCATTGCGTTGTATAGCTTCATCAGGGTTTAAGCAGTGTATGACTGAAATGGGGGAATGAGTCAATTCACTTTCCAAGTGATAATCAGGATTGAAAGGTAAAGGTGAGGGACTTTCATAATGCAAAGGTCTTTTTTCATATGAAACGAGTCTCACACTGTCATTCATTTGACAAGGAAGATCTCTGTTCTTGCTTGATTAGATTCCATCAACACAGGAGGGATGTATTGATATGGTGAATAGCTGTAAGCAAAAGATAGTCTGGTGCCCCCCGGTTGTGGGCTGGCCGAGGATTGATTGGTGGCTGACCATCATAATAATCTCTGGACGTTGCCATGGCGTAGTCAGCAAAATCCGGCTCGAAAGACCATTTGTGACTGATATTATGTATGTTAAACTGGCATCCGCCATCCAGCCATACTCTTCCATTCAGAGATCCAAATAAACTTGAATCCGGTTGACAGACAAATGTAGAAATATAATGTTACAACATAATACAACATTGCTGAATTAAGATATACATCTTTGCTTATATAAGTCACATTTCGAGTGAATATACATTTTATTAAACTAGATAGATAAACAACAAAATCCATATTTACCGACTACCAATCAGGTACTTTAAGAAAACAAATAAATGATAGGTACAAATGGCATTCTAAATGTGACATTCATTTCACTACGTTTACATGATATAACACCAAATGAGGCTGCGATAGTGAAACTGCTGAGTCATAAAGCTCGTAGTATGAACGCAACGATAACAACAACACACTTCTAAGCTAAATAAATCACAATGATTCGAGCATTCAGAAATTACTCAACTGCGTACAATCTGGTTCAATATAACACAAACACAGGAAGAATACACTGCTTCAGATATATGCAGTTCATTACTGTCATCTTGAACTTTGTACACCTGTATGAATTTCTTCTGTTGAACACAAAAGATGATATTTTGAAGATTGTTGGCAACCAGACAAGTTGACAGTATTTTCCTTTTCCTACTATGGAAGTCAATGGCTACTATTTGGTTCAAAACATTCTTTAAAATATCATACAGAAGAAACTCATACAGGTTTGGAGCAAGTTAATGATGACAGAATTTAAATTTTTGGGTGAACTATCCTATTAAAGATACAGGACAGATACCAATAGTAGTGTAGTATTCTCAGCTGTCTTGAAATGGAAAGTTCAACAAAAAAATCCCAAACTTTTCTCCCAAAAATGTGTCAATCCAAGGACAATAACTATAAAGATAACGATAAAGATATGGTTCTAAAAAGCGTTCTCAATATTAAAGAATAGCAGAGTTCGATAATGGCACAGAGAAACAATATCGTTGTAATCACTTTCAGAACGATTCTTTCCAGTTGATGAAGAATAAAAACATTGACAGCCAATCAGACTCCATCCTGCTGTTACGAACTCGCACATTTAGAGCGGCAGACAAGCACTCGCTTGAAATAAACATAACGATTTTTCACTAATATAGTTATCTTTAAAGTTATCGTTCTTTGTGTGAATGGGCCTTGAAAAATACAGGACAGGCAAAATGATGTAAAACTAGCGAAACATTGAGGACTGTGAATCAGATTTCAAGGAGATATTAGCATGCATGCAGCACCATTGTGTGTATTAGAACATCACAGAAATTATATTGTTATTATATTATATTATATACAGAGGTGGTAATCCGGTCATGACGCTAAGCAGAGTGCATTATTTTTTAATAATTCAACAGCCTGGAGTCAATTATTTCGCTTATACTACGGTTACCACACCTCAAGACAGGTTTTGTCCTTAAAACGCTCTTGTGTGTAGGACTAATTTCTTACGCATCTCATCCCAAGCCTCTGTTGCTAATTCAAAAACATATTTTTAGGGCTAGTATCGGAGGCTTGTGTAGACTAATGCAGGTATTGGAAAGAGAGGGAATAGTAGTGTTCTTAATAGTAGTGGTCTTATCTCGTGCGCTTTCTTTCCCACGGGCAACATAGTAAATATTCCTGAGGTAAATAAAGTAAAATATTTTTTAAAAAATGACATCCTCTGCTGCTTCTCAACACTTTTAATTTGTTTACATATTCATACAAAAGAATAGGCCTACAACAGTCATTGCCATACCCATTCATAAATGCTCTAGTTTGTATAATAATAACTATGAATATTCAAATGCATACGTTTACTCCTCCATCGCAGAGCCATTTCAAAACTCTTCAAATGGCTCTGCTCCATCGTTAGTTCAGACTGGTGATGCGACACGCAATGACAGTTGGGTGATTTTCACTCTCCACTTCCTGTGAAGTGATGTATCGATGTTCCCTTCTTCCCTACGCCGTTCGCAGTGTCCTTTGAACTGAACATGTTCGCTTCCTTCAGATTGGAATCTCACTTAAAATGGCGGAATACACAGTGAAGTCCACTTCGCAGTCCACTTACGGTAGACTGGAACACGCCTTGGGTGTCTCTCAGTGTTCGGCAGCAGCGTCTCTAATAGTGAAACTGTAAGTTTATCTGCTTCAAGAACAGCGCCGTTATTCCCTCACTAGTGAGAAATGTCATGTAAATTTTAAGTTGCTGAACTATTTTACTGATAAAATTACCAGAGCAGCACTGACAACACGTCTCTGTGCGAGTGTGTGTCCGTATTGTCTGTGTGTGTTTGAGTGGGAGACCGAACAGTGGGAGTGGAAGATTGAAACCGTACATAGCCCACTAAAACTTAATTTTGTGGCAGAAAAACATGGAAATAATTTGTGTTTTTTTTCCTATTGTTTATAGATAGACAGACAGACAGACAGACAGACAGACAGACAGACAGACAGACAGACAGACAGACAGATAGATAGATAGATAGATAGATAGATAGATAGATAGATAGATAGATAGATAGATAGATAGATAGATAGATAGATAGATAGATAGATAGATAGATAGATAGACAGACAGACAGACAGACAGACAGACAGACAGACAGACAGACAGACAGACACACAGATAGACAGATAGATAGATAGATAGATAGATAGATAGATAGATAGATAGATAGATAGATAGATAGATAGATAGATAGATAGATAGATAGATAGATAGATAGATAGATAGATAGATAGATAGATGTACAGACAGACAGACAGACAGACAGACAGACAGACAGACAGACAGACAGATAGATAGATAGATAGATAGATAGATAGATAGATAGATAGATAGATAGATAGATAGATGTACAGACAGACAGACAGACAGACAGACAGACAGACAGACAGACAGATAGATAGATAGATAGATAGATAGATAGATAGATAGATAGATAGATAGATAGATAGATAGATAGATAGATAGATAGATAGATAGATAGATAGATAGATAGATAGATAGATAGATAGATAGATAGATAGATAGATAGATGTACAGACAGACAGACAGACAGACAGACAGACAGACAGATAGATAGATAGATAGATAGATAGATAGATAGATAGATAGATAGATAGATAGATAGATAGATAGATAGATAGATAGATAGATAGATAGATAGATAGATAGATAGATAGATAGATAGATAGATAGATAGATAGATAGATTCATCTTATAACACTCTCTATTAACATTTTGGGATGAGTAAAAGTTTATATAGAGTGTGTGGTTTCAACATCCAGATGCATTTATACCTGTCCAGTTTCGCCTGGAACGTGTCCCAGATCACCTCCTGAAGAGGTTGAGTGATTGGATTGAAAATCATCCCGAAAGTGTTTCTGAGGGCATTTACACCTGGTCTTTTCACAATCGGATAGCTATGCTGCCAAAAGAGAGATCAAATACTTTCAAATACTTGTCGGCTTCAGTGGGAGTTCAAATGCATTTAAATTACACTGCTTATAAAATTGGCAAACGTTCTAAAAATAAAATGAAAACAAGATAATCCTTGCCATCCATCCATCCATCCATCCATTTGTCTTGTCTTTCCGTTCGTCTGTCTGTCTATCTGTCTGTCTGTCTGTCTGTCTGTCTGTCTGTCTGTCTATCTATACATATGTCTATCTCTCTATCTCTCTATCTATCTATCTATCTATCTATCTATCTATCTATCTATCTATCTATCTATCTATCTATCTGTCTGTCTGTCTGTCTGTCTATCTATCTATCTATACATCCGTCTATCTATCTATACATATGTCTATCTCTCTATCCATCCATCCATCCATCCGTCTGTCTATCTATCTATACATCCGTCTATCTATCTATCTATCTATCTATCTATCTATCTATCTATCTATCTATCTATCTATCTATCTATCTATCTATCTATCTATCTATCTATCTATCTATCTATCTATCTATCTATCTATCTATCTGTCTATCTATCTATCTATCTATCTATCTATCTGTCTGTCTGTCTGTCTGTCTGTCTGTCTGTCTATCCTTTCTGTCTGTCTGTCTGTCTATACATCCGTCTATCTCTCTATACATCCGTCTATCTCTCCATCCATCCATCCATCTATCCATCCATCCATCCATCCATCCATCCATCCATCCATCCATCCATCCATCCATCCATCCATCCATCCATCCATCCATCCATCCATCCATCCATCCATCCATCCATCATCTATCTATCTATCTATCTATCTATCTATCTATCTATCTATCTATCTATCTATCTATCTATCTATCTATCTATCTATCTATCTATCTATCTATCTGTCTATCTGTCTGTCTGTCTGTCTGTCTGTCTGTCTGTCTGTCTGTCTGTACATCCGTCTATCTATCTATCTATCTATCTATCTATCTATCTATCTATCTATCTATCTATCTATCTATCTATCTATCTATCTATCTATCTATCTATCTATCTATCTATCTATCTATCTATCTATCTATCTATCTATCTATCTATCTATTTGTCTGTCTGTCCGTCTGTCTGTCCGTCTATCTATCTATACATCCGTCTATCTATCTATACATCCGTCTATCTCTCTATCTATCTCTCTATCTATCTCTCTATCTATCTCTCTATCTCTCTATCTATCTATCTATCTATCTATCTATCTATCTATCTATCTATCTATCTATCTATCTATCTATCTATCTATCTATCTATCTATCTGTCTGTCTGTCTGTCTATACATCCGTCTATCTATCTATACATCCGTCTATCTCTCTATACATACATCCATCTATCTATCTATCTATCTATCTATCTATCTATCTATCTATCTATCTATCTATCTATCTATCTATCTATCTATCTATCTATCTATCTATCTATCTATCTATCTATCTATCTATCTATCTATCTATCTATCTATCTATCTATCTATCTATCTATCTATCTGTCTATCTGTCTGTCTGTCTGTCTATACATCCGTCTATCTATCTATACATCCGTCTATCTCTCTATACATACATCCATCTATCTATCTATCTATCTATCTATCTATCTATCTATCTATCTATCTATCTATCTATCTATCTATCTATCTATCTATCTATCTATCTATCTATCTATCTATCTATCTATCTATCTATCTATCTATCTATCTATCTATCTATCTGTCTATCTATCTGTCTGTGTCTGTCTGTCTGTCTGTCTGTCTATCAATCCATCCATCCATCCATCCATACATACGTTCATCTATCTATACATACGTTCGTCTGTCTGTCCATCCATCCATCCATCTCTCTCTCTCTCTCTCTCTCTCTCTCTCTCTCTCTCTCTCTCTCTCTCTCTCTCTCTCTCTCTCTCTCTCTCTATAACATTTTTTAAAATTAGAATCATATGAATATATTTACATTTCAATTAATTTGATTTCTGCTTGCATTCAAATTAAAAATTGCATTGTAAAAAATGAACTGAGTTGCAATTTAAAAGGCGTTCTCAATTCAGTTCTGAATGGCACACAACTCTATACGGCATCTATACAGTACATTTTCACATTGAAATGACAGCATGCCACTAACGCACTGTCTCAACCTCTTCATGCGCCGCCCTGCGTAGTGTAATGAGGTGTTAGTTCCAGGGTTACAGTCAGATTTTACACTCATTCACAGGTTCAGTGTGTGACAGCTGTTGGATTTCAGACATAGCATCCACACATGGACTGGCTAACCTCCAAATACACAAACTAAATGCTAAATGGTGTCTTTGCAGCTGTGGACTAATGCTTCCAGTAAACATGCGATTTCTGAGAGCAGATGCTCAGAGACTTTGTCAATGTTTATAGCTCAGTTTGAAATTGAGCCCAAATGTGACATCATGTTTAGTTTATATGCAACATTTAGGGTCAGCAGATGAAAGGACACATTAGGATAATAACTGATAACTTAGCATGCTAACTGCTCCTCTGTTTAAATGTGCATTCAGAAATTAAATACAGAGACTAGCAAAACATTTCAACAATAGATGTTGAAATAGTTGATTATGTAGTCTAGTTATGTAACCACTGGCAGATTTGTGAGTGACCCACTTCAACTGCTGCAAGCCCTTTTATATACAGAAGCCCTAAAAAGTATTTGGGAACTTTTTAAGTCACACTTAAAAATGCCTGAATGTAATTACAATAGATAATAAAATATCAAAGCAAGTGTCTCGATGTGTACTTTAATCTTTTATCTAATGCATTTCATTCAGAAAGCAAGAGTCCGAACACATGTCTTGTATGACTGCGTAAAAATCAAAAATTAAAATATTAGTAAGTCCATTATTAAGTAGACTATGCCTGTTGTCACAGAGGTTCAGTGTTCTGGGTCGACAGCTTAATGTAATTTAGATTAATTTACATCTGAGTGGGATCTTTAGAGCCAATAGGGCCAAGAATCTTCTGTCTACAATGCAGAGATGAAGTCGCCTTCAGCTTTGTTAAATATACATGAGCTACTAATACCAAAACTTTAATTAGCCTACAACAAACCTTTGGATTCTCTTTAAATAAACCACAGACTACACTAACACATACAAAACATACAAACTACACTGCAACTACTCACCAGTGAAACTACACAACAGTGCATATGGTACACTTAAAGTCCCAATGAAGTGCCTGAAAACACACAGCATTATTCAACGTGTTGTAATTTCCATGAAACAGGAAGACAGGGCGGGACAAATCGATCTGCTCCTCTACTTTTTTTAAAATAGCCAATAGCGCTTAGTTTATATCACAGCTCAGCCAGAGCCGTTGAGCTCGGAAAAGCTGCAGTTTCCTCCTGATCTGCTCCATATCGCTTTAAAATACAGAATTCAAACGGGTCCAATATGTTTTCTGATCTGAGGCGACTCGATCACATGATCCGCTGTGTGCTATCGTGTCTCTGGAGCGGAGATGCAGCGATTAATTGACACTAACGTGAAACCAGACGTTCCCTATCCCCTATATAGCGCACTGTCTGATCGTTCCCTATCCCCTATATAGTGCACTGTCTGATCGTTCCCTATCCCCTATATAGCACACTGTCTGATCATTCCCTATCCCCTATATAGTACAGTCTGACCGTTCCCTATCCCCTATATAGTGCACTGTCTGATCGTTCCCTATCCTCTATATAGTGCACTGTCTGATCGTCCCCTATCCCCTATATAGCGCACTGTCTGATTGTTCCCTATCCCCTATATAGCGCACTGTCTGATCGTTCCCTATCCCCTATATAGTGCACTGTCTGATCGTTCCCTATCCCCTATATAGCGCACTGTCTGATCGTTCCCTATCCCCTATATAGTGCACTGTCTGATCGTTCCCTATTCTCTATATAGTGCACTGTCTGATCATTCCCCATCCTCTATATAGTGCATGTCTGATCGTTCCCTATCCCATATATAGTGCACTGTCTGATCGTTCCCTATCCCATATATAGTGCACTGTCTGATCGTTCCCTATCCCATATATAGTGCACTGTCTGATCGTTCCCTATCCTCTATATAGTGCATGTCTGATCGTTCCCTATCCCATATATAGTGCACTGTCTGATCGTTCCCTATCCCATATATAGTGCACTGTCTGATCGTCCCCTATCCTCTATATAGTGCACTGTCTGATCGTCCCTTATCCTCTATATAGTGCACTGCCTGATCGTTCCCTATCCCATATATAGTGCACTGTCTGATCGTTCCCTATCCCATATATAGTGCACTGTCTGATCGTCCCCTATCCTCTATATAGTGCATGTCTGATTGTTCCCTATCCCATATATAGTGCACTGTGTGATCGTTCCCTATCCTCTATATAGTGCATGTCTGATCGTTCCCTATCCCATATATAGTGCACTGTCTGATCGTTCCCTATCCTCTATATAGTGCATGTCTGATCGTTCCCTATCCCATATATAGTGCACTGTCTGATCGTCCCCTATCCTCTATATAGTGCACTGTCTGATCGTTCCCTATCCTCTATATAGTGCATGTCTGATCGTTCCCTATCCCATATACAGGTCCTTCTCAATAAATTAGCATATTGTGATAAAGTTCATTATTTTCCATAATGTAATGATAAAAATTAAACTTTCATATATTTTAGATTCATTGCACACCAACTGAAATATTTCAGGTCTTTTATTGTTTTAATACTGATGATTTTGGCATACAGCTCATGAAAACCCAAAATTCCTATCTCAATAAATTAGCATATTTTATCCGACCAATAAAAGAAAAGTGTTTTTAATACAAAAAAAGTCAACCTTCAAATAATTATGTTCAGTTATGCACTCAATACTTGGTCGGGAATCCTTTTGCAGAAATGACTGCTTCAATGCGGCGTGGCATGGAGGCAATCAGCCTGTGGCACTGCTGAGGTGTTATGGAGGCCCAGGATGCTTCGATAGCGGCCTTAAGCTCATCCAGAGTGTTGGCTCTTGCGTCTCTCAACTTTCTCTTCACAATATCCCACAGATTCTCTATGAGGTTCAGGTCAGGAGAGTTGGCAGGCCAATTGAGCACAGTAATACCATGGTCAGTAAACCATTTACCAGTGGTTTTGGCACTGTGAGCAGGTGCCAGGTCGTGCTGAAAAATGAAATCATCTCCATAAAGCTTTTCAGCAGATGGAAGCATGAAGTGCTCCAAAATCTCCTGATAGCTAGCTGCATTGACCCCGCCCTTGATAAAACACAGTGGACCAACACCAGCAGCTGACATGGCACCCCAGACCATCACTGACTGTGGGTACTTGACACTGGACTTCAGGCATTTTGGCATTTCCTTCTCCCCAGTCTTCCTCCAGACTCTGACACCTTGATTTCCGAATGACATGCAAAATTTGCTTTCATCCGAAAAAAGTACTTTGGACCGCTGAGCAACAGTCCACTGCTGCTTCTCTGTAGCCCAGGTCAGGCGCTTCTGCCGCTGTTTCTGGGTCAAAAGTGGCTTGACCTGGGGAATGCGGCACCTGTTGCCCATTTCCTTCACACGCCTGTGCACGGTGGCTCTGGATGTTTCTACTCCAGACTCAGTCCACTGCTTCCGCAGGTCCCCCAAGGTCTGGAATCGGTCCTTCTCCAAAATCTTCCTCAGGGTCCGGTCACCTCTTCTCGTTGTGCAGCGTTTTTTGCCACACTTTTTCCTTCCCACAGACTTCCCACTGAGGTGCCTTGATACTGCACTCTGGGAACAGCCTATTCGTTCATAAATTTCTTTCTGTGTCTTACCCTCTTGCTTGAGGGTGTCAATGATGGCCTTCTGGACAGCAGTCAGGTCGGCAGTCTTACCCATGATTGCGGTTTTGAGTAATGAACCAGGCTGGGAGTTTTTAAAAGCCTCAGGAATCTTTTGCAGGTGTAATTTTGATTCAGATGATTAGGTTAATAGCTCGTTTAGAGAACCTTTTCATGATATGCTAATTTATTGAGACAGGAATTTTGGGTTTTCATGAGCTGTATGCCAAAATCATCAGTATTAAAACAATAAAAGACCTGAAATATTTCAGTTGGTGTGCAATGAATCTAAAATATATGAAAGTTTAATTTTTATCATTACATTATGGAAAATAATGAACTTTATCACAATATGCTAATTTATTGAGAAGGACCTGTATAGTGCACTGTCTGATCGTCCCCTATCCTCTATATAGTGCACTGTCTGATCGTTCCCTATCCCATATATAGTGCACTGTCTGATCGTTCCTCATCCCCTATATAGTGCACTGTCTGATCGTTCCCTATCCCATATATAGTGCACTGTCTGATCGTTCCCTATCCTCTATATAGTGCACTGTCTGATCGTTCCCTATCCCCTATATAGTGCACTGTCTGATCGTCCCCTATCCTCTATATAGTGCACTGTCTGATCGTTCCCTATCCCATATATAGTGCACTGTCTGATCGTTCCTCATCCCCTATATAGTGCACTGTCTGATCGTCCCCTATCCCATATATAGTGCACTGTCTGATCGTTCCCTATCCTCTATATAGTGCACTGTCTGATCGTCCCCTATCCTCTATATAGTGCACTGTCTGATCGTTCCCTATCCCATATATAGTGCACTGTCTGATCGTTCCCTATCCTCTATATAGTGCACTGTCTGATCGTTCCCTATCCCATATATAGTGCACTGTCTGATCGTCCCCTATCCTCTATATAGTGCACTGTCTGATCGTTCCCTATCCCATATATAGTGCACTGTCTGATCGTTCCTCATCCCCTATATAGTGCACTGTCTGATCGTCCCCTATCCCATATATAGTGCACTGTCTGATCGTTCCCTATCCTCTATATAGTGCACTGTCTGATCGTTCCCTATCCCCTATATAGTGCACTGTCTGATCGTTCCCTATCCTCTATATAGTGCACTGTCTGATCGTTCCCTATCCTCTATATAGTGCACTGTCTGATCGTTCCCTATCCTCTATATAGTGCACTGTCTGATCGTCCCCTATCCTCTATATAGTGCACTGTCTGATCGTTCCCTATCCTCTATATAGTGCACTGTCTGATCGTTCCCTATCCTCTATATAGTGCATGTCTGATCGTTCCCTATCCTCTATATAGTGCACTGTCTGATCGTTCCCTATCCTCTATATAGTGCACTGTCTGATCGTTCCCTATCCTCTATATAGTGCACTGTCTGATCGTTCCCTATCCTCTATATAGTGCACTGTCTGATCGTTCCCTATCCTCTATATAGTGCACTGTCTGATCGTTCCCTATCCTCTATATAGTGCACTGTCTGATCGTTCCCTATCCTCTATATAGTGCACTGTCTGATCGTTCCCTA
This sequence comes from Romanogobio albipinnatus, assembly GCA_023566225.1. Lineage (NCBI taxonomy): Eukaryota > Metazoa > Chordata > Actinopteri > Cypriniformes > Gobionidae > Romanogobio > Romanogobio albipinnatus. The sequence continues at coordinate 56,122,374 of CM042244.1, forward strand.
TCCTCTATATAGTGCACTGTCTGATCGTTCCCTATCCTCTATATAGTGCACTGTCTGATCGTTCCCTATCCCCTTTATAGTGCACTGTCTGATCGTTCCCTATCCTCTATATAGTGCATGTCTGATCATCCCCTATCCTCTATATAGTGCACTGTCTGATCATCCCCTATCCCCTATATAGTGCACTGTCTGATCGTCCCCTATCCCCTATATAGTGCACTGTCTGATCGTCCCCTATCCCCTATAAAGTGCAATGTCTGATCGTCCCCTATCCCCTATATAGTGCACTATGTGCCATTCACCATGTAGAATACAGTAAATGTGTGAACAAGTGACCGATTTCAGCCGCAGTTTTATAATGTAGGGGGCGGGGCTTCAGATTCTAGAGAGCATTTGATTGTGTGTGTGTGTGTGTGTGTTTGTGTGAATCAGTGAGATTAGCCCGGCCGGCTGCTTCCACACCCCGCGAGCCAATCCCAGGTGTTAGCCCACGTGATGTGAGATAAAGCAGGCCGCATTAGTGCTAATCCCAGCCTGATCTTTGGAGTGTGTTTCTGCCCCCCTTCTGCCACCCAGCCGCCACCTATCTGCCCTAAGGTGGACCCGACCTTCACCCAAACAGCTGAAGTGAACAAAGCCTTACACACCTGTTCTTTTCAATGAAGAGCGTAAAGTAGGTGTTGCGTTTCATCAGAATGTATTATTCTATTGCCTTCATCTTTCACCGGGTATTTGACGACACAGAGCTGATGCGTTTATGGAGCCGTCTGATATAGTGTGTGAATGACAGGGCAGAAAATAAGAAAGATTTGATTGCTGTAAAATTAATAACAGGGTTTTTACACTCGTCTAGTCTTGTCTAGTTTCTATGATCAGCATTTGTGGCGAAAAGGTCCTCAGGAATTCACATACAACCAGGAGAATTAACCACATTCAAAAGGAGTGGGAAACCCAGATCACTGCCAAATATGTTTTAGATAGCAAGAATTCAAGTTTCACAACATTTACTGGAAAATTATAGTGACAAACTACAGGTTTCCTGACTTCTCTCCATCAGTGGAAAGTTCAAACAGTGAGAAAGTGAGATCCTTTCCAGAGCTGATAGAGGCTTGCTCAGGAAACAGGTAGTTTGTCACACTTTATGTTTTCAAATCATTTGCAATTGCCGGGCGGTAGTCATTTAAATTACAGCTGGCCGTGTTGAAGTTGACAACAGAACATGTGGCTTTATGGGTGGGCGGTACTGAACGTACACGTTTGTGTAATATCATATCACGGTGACAGTATAAATCACAGCATAGTTGGTTTTGGCCCACAAAATGGTTTATGTATTAAATAACACTGTGGCAGTGCCTATGTTTGTGTAATACAGTGAATTAGATTTAATTTGGAACTTGATGGACACGAACCAAAAGATTCACAAATGATGAGAAATCAGTGCAAAACACTTCAAAACTAACCATCCAACTGATAAATGGACCATTCATACGAGCCAGAGCTGATACACAGGTGAGGGATAATCTCAGAATAAACCCCGACAGGGTGATCAGGATCATCTTGCATCACTCTGAAGGGGTTTATTCTGCGATAACAACCGGCTGGATGTACATTATCCCGCTTATTACATGACTACTTACCACATAAGTAAATAATTAGACACTTAGGGCCCTATTTTCACGATCTGAGCGCGTGGTCTGAAGCACATGGCGGCGGAGCACTTAGTCCGAATCCACTTTTGCTAGTTTAACGAAGGAAAAAACATTTGGCACACCCGACGCTTTTTCCAAAATGGTTGTCCCTAGTCTCTTAATAGTCATGGATGTGTTTTAGGTGTAACCAAGCAGCAACCTCTCACAGTTTCTCTTGAAGCCAAAACGGAATTGACATAAACTGCAGTTCCTCGACTGGCCACTAGAGACAGACTCCAGAAGGAGCAGAATCTCATTGAGCTCATGTTAAAATGCCCAACTTTACAGCAGAAGAACACATGTTCACAGTCTGGGACAAATTGTGGTTTTGGTCTATACGGCAAATTTTGCCCTTCATGACGACTGTGAGGGGGGTGAATTTTTTTATAACTCATTCGTTTACATTATATAAAGCCTTATGTGGCGTTCACACCGGACGCGATTCGCGCAAAGGTGGACGCTTGAACATTTTGAGTTTGCTCGCTTCATTCGCGCGTGAAATATGCGTGTGACAACTACACAACAGACGCGAATTCGCGTCATGGGAGGGGCTTCTGCCCTATATGAGCCAGCTCGTCTCGGTCACTTGACGTCTTTTTTGTAAAAAATACTATTAATGTGTGACAAAACGTAGTTTAAAGACTTTTTCAGGCAATAATATAGTTGTTTAAAGCTCAAATCTGTGGTTAATTTATAAAAAGAGTGCCTATTTGAGCATTTTATCTGGCGTTTTCGGAGTTGTGAGATCCAGGCGATCAGTGACATTCCACGCTCGTTTACCCAGCGAGACCCGCCTTTCCTCGGCTAGTCCTTCTCACATTTGCCGCTGGCTCTGGCTCTTTTTTTCTGCTCCAGTCTCGTTGTGAAATGGCTGACATAGATTTTGTTGAGAGGGTAGCTGACTGTCCGACCTCCTCACTCACTTTCTTCCAAGCAAGATCCTTTTTATTCCTGTTCCTGTAGTGATAGGATGATGTATCATACAGCTCCGGGTATCCACATACGGCCACGATTATCTTGTCCTCCATTGTTGTTTGGATTTCTGCCTCCGCTTGTAAATGCGTCACTACTAGAGCAAGCTCGTGATTGGTTAACGCAGCGCAAAATAACCGCCAAAGTTCAGATTTTTCAACTTGAGCGATTCGCGCGAATCGCGCGTTCAAAACGCTCAATTCGCACCATTCGCACCGCGCGAATCACGCGAATCTCGCCGCCTCATTCGCGCGAATCGCGCCGCAGAATGCCATTTCGCGTCTCTGCATTGACTTAACATGTAAATCACTCGCGCGAATCACATCTGGTGTGAACGCACCATTATAGTTCTGCATAATTAAGGGATTGGCCACTTCGAGTTACAGGTGGATAGCCGTTTGTCTGCTGTCTGTTAGTCACCGCGTCCCTTCAGCTCCACCCACGTCCCCTGCCATTTTCTGTTATCCGGGAGTGATGCGCGATGACGCGCTGCCAAGATGGCAACGGCCAGCTCGACCCCAAACTGCTCTTCAGAATCCTATGGGTGACGTCACGGACATATTTTTTTACAGTCTAGGGGTGTAATGTGCAATAAACCGATCAGAGTCTCATCTCCCATTCCCTTTAAAAGCCAATAGTTCGCACCATGGCGGATTTCGCTATTTACATGGCGGGATTTGCAAGCGCAAAGACTGAACGCTTCTCCTAATTTTCTATTAATCAAAGAATCCTGAAAAAAAAAAAAAAGTATCAGAGTTCCAACAAAAACATTCACTTTCATAAACATATAAAAGAAAATGTACAGACACCAGACATTTGTATGTAGTGTACGTACAATACGATGTGCAGTTTATTTGTTGTTCTCACACAAATTTCTAGCAGTTGACACATTTCATTATATAGTTTTCAGTGTTGGGCACGTTACTTTACAAAAGTAATTAGTTATAGTTACTAGTTACTTCTTACAAATAGTAACTGAGTTAGTAACAAAGTTACATCATTATAAAAGTAACTAATTACCAGGGAAAGTAACTACTGTGTTTTTTTTTTTCTTCAAATGTTCAAATATGTCAAATAACTTGGATGCCCCAATATTAAATATGTTAAATTAATGAATTGGGCACTAAATAGAATAAATTATTATTATAAAACATTGTACATTAATGTACACTATTGTAATGTTGCTGTGGGACAATGTGAGAGACGCCTATCAAATTCAATACATTTTTGTAAATATTATCAGTAGGCCTACTATAGTGTAAATATTGTGTAAATATTATCAATACTATACTACTCCTTTGGTAGTGGAGCTCACGTTATCACCTGGGTTTTTAGCCACTCATTTTGTGGCGGCATGTGATGATGTGAGGCTTCATTAGATTAGAATTACTGGCCACCGGCGTGGAGAGACTCTTTCTTCCTGGGCATAAGTTGCACGTTACATAAACATTCTGACCTTTCACCTCAACGAGGGAAAAGTAGCGCTTATACTTCCAGTTTGCGTAAGCCACCTTTGAAGTCATTGGACTTGCCATCGTGTGTGCATGTGTGTGTGTCATAGGTGTGTGTGTGTGTGTGTGTGTGTGTGTGTGTGTGTGTGTGTGTGTGTGTGTACTCAACCTATCAACCTCAACCTTGTCTCCCACCCACCAATCATCATCAGTTATGTGTACCAACCCACCCACCCCCCAACATGCATGGCATGCACGCACGCACGCCCGCCCGCACACACACACACACACACACACACACACACACACACACACACACACACACACACACACACACACACACACACACGTTGCAGGTCCGACTGCCTGAGAGCCTGTTCGGATAAAAACCGCTTCAGTGAGCTCAATTATAGCAACGCCGCATTTTATTCTCAGTAACGCTAACGGCTTTGTAACGAGAAAAAAAATTATTCCGTTTATCTATAACGCCATTATTCCCATCACTGATAGTTATACACACACCACAGGAGCCTTTATGCAGGAAAGCATGTGGCTGACAGGACAGCATCAATATCAGCTATGATCTCCAACAGACAGACATTTGTTTATCCTATCTAAGTGTATTCAATCTGATAATATCAGACTACTGCAAAGGAAATTCATCAGATTACACAGGCACGCACTCCTAAAAAACTGTGAACTGTCAACATGTGATTTCCTGTCAAACAACCTATCTTTGCCAAGTAGAGATAAGATGAGATAAGATGTGAGGTGACCAGACATTCACTCTCTTCCAGGGAAAACGTTTGTTTTGCTTTCTTATAAAAACTCTACAACCCTTTCTGACAAACTGGCTAATGCATTCCCTATTGAAGAACGATAGGCTTAGACTTTAAATCACAGCCATCACACATGATTTGCTACTTGCTAGTCATTTGTGGCATCTGGACAAAAATATGCATACACTGTAAAAATAATAATAATTTTATTTTATGTTTTACAAGAACATTATTTCATCAGGGCCTAAAAACCTGCCAATGGCTGGTGACTTAATTACATTTACCAGGCATAAATACTTTTTTTTACCAGCCATTTGCACAAACATGCAGTAATGACACCAAAATACCAGTGGAAATTCACAAATCTCTTTTCCAATTTCAATAATTTCAAAAAACATTTAACTTAAAATGATTACGTTATCTCAACTTAAATATTGTTAGTAGCGGAAACTTGGCTAGATTTCCACAAATGCTACCTTGCTAATTGGCATGAATGAGTACAGCATAGGGGTGTAACGGTACACAAAACTGACGGTTCGGTACGTACCTCGGTTTTGAAGTCACGGTTCGGTACGAGTTCGGTACAGCAGATTTACAAAATTGCTTTTTATTTATTTTTTATATTTAACAGTGGTTTACTGGGGGAAAAAGTGTCTGTCCTTGAATGAATTAAATTATATCTAAAAGTTTATTTAAGATATTTCTGTAAATTATATAGGGTGCCCTTACTTGTACATTAATATTAAAGGTTCACAACAGAGCCCAAACTATTAGCCTAAATTCAGTTTCTATTTATTTTTAGGTATAATAATCAACACTCAAATAACACATTGGCCCTCATTTATCAAAAGTGCGTACACCAAATTTCCAGCGTACACCTGGTGTACACCCAAAACCACGGTGACTTTGAGATTTATCAATATGGACGTTGGCGTACGGCACGCTCAAATCCTACGCCAGCTCAGGAGGTGGTGTACGCACGTTTTGAGTTAGTGCGAAAATGCGCAGAAAAACAATTCTAACACCACAAAACGCACTGACAAGATATGCTATATTATGACCCACTGTGAAAAAACAACAACAACAACAACAACAAATAAAGCCCTATTCGCACGGGATAAGTAGGCTATTATCTGGGGACCTCGTGTGATTTGGAAATGACTCCCCCACATCTGAATTTTGCGTGGCGCGCTCGCACGGATAAGCTGTGATTTTACTCGAATATACTGACTATCTCCCGGTTATGATGTTACTTGAAAATGTTTTTTCGTTATATAGCTGTATGAAATTATAAACAGTCGTATCGATATAATTTTGATTTTTTTTTAATAGTAATACAAATAATTTCGTTCAGTTAAAGAACAGACGCAATTAAAAACGTAACTGAGCAATAATAACAGTATACGACGGAAGATTCAGTTTCAAAGCTAATGTAAAAGTGCCCATTTAAGCGAGTTGTCATTGTACTGTTCTGTTTTTGTGTTTTTCATTAAGAATAATATTAAACACACCATTCAAGCAATTTACTCCCAAATTGTGCTCATTCTAAAGTGAAAGTAGTAGCCTATAATCCGCGCGGCCGCACGGGAATGTAACGGTGTGCATTATAAGCAGCCTAGCGCCATTCTTCATGAAAGATAAAGATAGAAATGCGCACAGACAGGACACAAAAACCTTGCAAAAAATATATACGATCCGCCTAATCCCGGCCAAATAGATGCCGATTCGCACGGGACTAATATTATCACAGGACCTCGGTGTTTGGCGAAATATGGTAGGTCATTTGCGGGGGAATTTTTACTTTACATATTACAGACATGGCCGATTCGCACGGGATTAAGATCACAGACATTCTCTGCTATTATTACAAATCACCAGAGCTCCCCACATATACTAATCCCGTGCGAATAGGGAAGTAATGATAAACTTCAGTGTTTATTTTTGTGCAACATGGACTTCAATGTTTGATTTGTGTGACTTTACCAAAGCATTTGATATGTATTCCTCCAGTTGCGAGCCTGTGCGCTTTACCTGACGTTGGTTAGGCCCGGCAGCTGCGCACGGACTGGGACTGAACATAATTCAGACTGACAAAATAATAAAAATGACATTCTTCTTCTTTTAAATAATAATAAAATAAATAATAATAATAATAACAACATTCTTCTTCTAAATAACAATAAGTGTCATTAATAATACAAATCATAATAATAATAAGAATCTAACAAATTGTCATGCAATTATATTAATGTGAATGAATGGTACTCCACATCACATCATCATCACTACTGTACACCCCAATACATGTGATGTGATACGAAATTAAATGCATATTATTTCAAAACACGTGCTGTAAAATAATGAATTGTGATAGGTAATTTCTCATCCAAAAAGCTATTTAAACTGGATTTCCACTGTACACCTTTTTGTGGGCGCCTTTAATCCCACTCTTTAAACTCCCAAATAAAACAATTTAGTTTTTTTTCCACTTCCCTGGTGATGGTCTCGATCTCCACGTCAGAGAAGTTTCGCTTCATTGCCGTCTTCCGAGTGTCCATGGCGTAAAATGAGGGCGTGGGGGAGGCAGAGACATGAATATATAGGGGCGTGTTATTCTAATGACGATCGTTTTCAGCCGCGGCATTTATCAAGGGCAGGTTCTCTTACGAGAGGTTCTCTCGTATTGCGTAAGTTCCTTACGCTACGGGAAAGTATTCTTTCTTCGAGATTTCTGAAAAACCCAAAATTATCCTTAATTTTGTAACATTGTCAACGCAGTGCGGCAGCCTGGCAGACCATAGCAGGCTATTCCAGCGTGCTATTGGCTGCTCTGCTGGCAACTGCAGCAGCCTATCGGTGAGCCCGCGTGACGTGGCGACCAATGAGGGCGCTTCGCGCCCACCTGGCTTCATTTGCCTACAGGTGGGGCGTGGCCACGTGTATATAAGCAGGGCTCACGGGCTGCATATTCGATTTTCTTTTCTTCAGCGAAGCCCTTCGCATCGCTGGATCTGGAACCCGCCGCCGTGACCGCGCAGACAAGCAAGCAGAGGACAGCGCCTGAGGAAGCCGGCAGCATCGCGCCACCTTCAGCCATCCGTGCCTGCTCTGCTATCCGGCAGCCCATATCCTTTACGCTCAAAAGTGTTGTCGCCGCTGCGTCACACTTTTTCACAAAAAGAGCCGAGCGTTGATACAAATGTCTCGTTCCACCTGCGGCTCGTGTCACGCGCAGCTCAGCTCCGGGGACCGCCACGTGATCTGCGCTCTCTGCCTGGGCCGTGATCACGCCGCTGCCGCACTCCTCGCCGGCGGATGCCAAGAGTGCGAAGAACTGACGATGTCGACCCTGCGGGCTCGACTCGTCCTGTTCGATGATGATATTCCTCCAGTCCCTGCCACGCCGCGCAGAAAGAAGCGCCGCTCGCAGCGGATTCCGGAGTTCGCCGAGAGAAGCTCGCCGGAACCTTTCCCGCCCGCTTCACTCTCGCCTTCCCCGCCCCCACCCCAGGCCGCCATTTCTGTTGCCGCCTCCGGGGATGAGGCGGATGCGGCCGCGGAACGCGCCGACAGCTGCTCCATCATGGCTTCCGACAGCGAGGACTGGTCTTCCGCGTCCTCTTCAGTCCGGGGCTCCGGACGCTCTCGAGCGGGTGAGGACGCCGAACTTTTGCGCCTTCTCACCCGGGCCGTCGAGCAGCTAGGCCTCGAATGGGCCCCGCCCAAGGTGGCAGCGCCGAACCGACTTGACGGATGCTTCCTAAACAGTCGCCGCCGTGCGCCCACCTCCAGGACTGCACCCTTTCTGCCGGAGCTTCACGAGGAGCTCGCAAAGTCCTGGAACGCGCCATTCTCCGCGAGGGTCTCGTCTCAGGCTTCTTCGACGCTCTCACAAGTCGACGGCGCGGCCGAGAAAGGCTACAACGCTATCCCTCCTGTGGAAGAGGCGGTCGCAGCGCACCTTTGCCCGCCTTCTGGTTGGCGCTCAAAGGCTGCCCTCCCGTCTAAGGCCTGCAGAGTGACGTCATCGCTGATCGGCCGCGCTTTCGCTGCCTCCGGTCAAGCTGCGTCCGCTCTGCACTCTATGGCCGTGCTGCAAATCCTCCAAGCTAATCTCCTCCGCGACCTGGACGAGAAATGCTGTGACGCTGAGTTAATCACGGATTTGCGAAGCGCGACGGATCTCTCCCTTCGCGCCACCAAGACCGCAGCACAGGCCCTCGGACGCTCTATGGCCTCCCTCACGGTAGCTGAGCGCCACCTCTGGCTCACGCTCGCGGACATGCGAGAAACAGAGCGCGCGGCCTTCCTAAATGCCCCGCTCTCCCCGTCTGGGCTCTTTGGACCAGCGGTCAAGGGGATCGTCGACCGTTTCTCCGAAGTGCAGAAAACGACGCAGGCCATGAACCTTTTCCTGCCTCGACGCCCCGGCGCTAGCAATAGCTCCGCTGCTCGCCGTCCTCGTGACCAGCCAGCAACGAGCTCCGCGCAGCGCCCAGCGCGGCCCCCTTCGTCTCAGCGAAGACCGAGCGGCCGCCCCAGATCGCGCTCTTCCAGCCGTGGTAAGCCGCCTCCACCTCGGGGCCCCCGGCCTAGGATCGCGCTGAAGCCCGAGCCTCCAAAGTCCTCCTAGCCAGAGGCAAGAAACGACGGTTAAGTCCCGCCGCGGCCGGACCACCGTCAAAACTCTCTTTCCTGTCAGCCCCCGCCACTGTGGCTGCTGCAGATGGATTTCACACAGCCAACGAGCCGGCAAAAATGCCTTCTCGCCTGTCAATAACCGCCGTTTTTACGGCGAACCAGAGAAATCACAAAAGTTGCATTATTTCTGGTTGCACGGCTCACGCCGTATGTGTTTCAAATGCAGTAAATGTGCCCACTTTTCTGTGTTCACCCCTGCACACAAGCACTATAAACCCTGTGTCCCCCACTCACATAAAGCGGCCACCGGCCGCTCGAGTGCTAGAGTTAGGTCACGTGTCCGCTTGTTTGCGTCCACGACTAACCACCACACGCGCTGTCACACAGCCACTCTTAACCGGTCATGTTCCACGCGTAAGAGTTGTGCCCGCTCAAACGCGCTCACACATTTTCGCGAACATTATGCCTCAGGCGCCACGCGCCGCGCCACACACCATTTGTTTCCCGCCCAGGGTGGCCGGAGCGATGAGTGTAGGGCCGCACACAAGCCACTCCCCGCTCGAAGCGGCAGAGATGCAGTGTGTAGGGCGGCCAGCCATCGCGAGCGATCGGCTGGCCCACAGCACAGAGAGCGCGCGCACTGCGCCCGCCCCTCCTATACAGGCCGTCAAACCCGCGAAGCGCGGCGTTTCGAGCCCGGAGGCCGTTCTATCCCGTGTGGCGCACGCAAGAGCGTGGGAAGCCATTCCAGGTGTATCAGAATGGGTGCTGAAAACAGTGAAGCACGGCTACACTCTGCAGTTCGCTCGCCGCCCTCCGCGCTTCTGTGCGCGTACAGAGACGAGAGTGAGCGAGGAAGTAGCACATCTACTTCGAGCAGAAATAGCCACGCTGCTGTGCAAAGGGGCTATAGAACCGGTTCCCCATTCTATGAGTAAGTCAGGCTTTTACAGCCGGTATTTTCTCGTGCCAAAAAGGGATGGGTCGCTCAGACCGATTCTGGATCTGAGGCGTCTGAACAAAGCTCTTATGAAAAGATCATTCAAGATGCTCACGACCAAGCAGATCCTCGCGCATATTCGCCCGAGAGACTGGCTAATCTCCCTAGATTTGAAAGATGCATATTTTCAAATCAAGATAACGCCGCGTCACAGGCCATTCTTACGATTCGCCTTCGACGGCCAGGCTTATCAATACACCGTCCTTCCGTTCGGCCTGTCACTAGCACCCCGTACATTTACGAAGTGCATGGACGCGGCCCTCGCTCCTCTGAGAAATCGAGGGATGCGAGTATTGAACTATCTGGACGATTGGCTCATCCTGGCGCAGTCGGAGGCCGAGCTCCTCGCCCACAGGGCAATGCTGCTCAGCCATCTGGACAGCCTAGGGCTCATGGTCAATTGGACCAAGAGCTCATTAGTGCCCACGCAATCAACCTCATTCCTGGGTTTGAATCTGGACACTGTGGCAATGTCAGCCCGCCTGTCACCCCATCGCGCGCGCCAAGTTCGGCGCATGGCTGCGTACTTCCGGCCGGGCAAAATCGCACCTCTAAAGCTTTTTCAGAGGATGCTGGGACGTATGGCCTCAGCTGCGGCTGTGCTCCAGCTGGGCTTAATGCGCATGCGCCCGCTGCAATGCTGGTTAAACGCCCGAGTGCCTCACAGAGCCTGGGCGTCCGGTGGCTTCAGGATCAGAGTGACTCAGGGCTGCGTGTCAGCCCTAGAGCCCTGGTTAGTAGCCGACTGGTACCAGAGGGGAGTGACGATGGGAGCCATCTCACACCGCAAGGTCATCTCGACGGACGCCTCCACCACGGGTTGGGGCGCCGTTTTCGAGGGCAGATCAGCCTCGGGCCTTTGGTCGAGCGAGGAAAAACTCCTACACATAAACTGTTTGGAGATGATAGCGGTAGAGAACGCGCTCAGGCAGTTTCTCCCGCTTATACGAGGACACCATGTGTTAGTCCGGTCGGACAACACCACAGTGGTGTCCTACGTGAACCGGCAGGGCGGTGTCAGGTCCAGAGGTCTGGGCAATCTGACAGAACGCCTGCTCGTGTGGGCACACAGCTCGCTGCGCTCGCTGAGAGCTGCGCACGTGCCGGGCCACCTCAATGTGGGCCCGGACAAGCTGTCCAGGGGCCTCATTCTCCCAGGAGAATGGTCCCTGCACCCCCAGACAGTCCAGCTGGTATGGCGCCTGTTCGGCAGAGCGGAGCTCGACCTCTTTGCAACAAAAGAGAACGCCCGCTGCCCGACGTTTCTGTCCAAAAGCGAGGATGCGCTGTCCCAAACTTGGCCCAGCCTCCCGCTGTATGCTTTCCCGCCGATCTCCCTATTGCCCCAGGTCATAGCGAAAATCAGGGAAACGCGCCGTCCGGTGCTCCTTATAGCACCGCGCTGGGAGAACCAGATTTGGTACCCAGAGCTGGTGAAGCTGTCGCACTCACCCCCCTGGCCAGTTCCGCTGAGAGCAGACCTTCTCTCTCAAGCAGGAGGGTCAGTTTGGCATCCCCATCCAGAGCGATGGTCTCTGCATGTATGGGTGACCAACGGATACCCGTTGACCTGCCCGAAGGGGTTATGAACACGATTTCACACTCTAGAGCCCCCTCGACGAGGCGGTTATATAGTTCTAAGTGGTCGGTGTTCACCGAGTGGTGTGTTTCCAAGGGATTGGACCCACAGCAATGTGGGGTCCAGCGGGTGCTCTCCTTCCTCCAAGAGCTTTTGGAACGGGGCAGGTCCCCTTCCACGCTCAAAGTGTATGTGGCGGCTATAGCAGCGTTCGCTCAGACGACGCTAGGTAGCACGCTAGGAAGGAACGAGCTCATCATCCGTTTCCTCAGAGGAGCCAGACGGATGAATCCCCCGCGGCCCCCGTCGGTTCCTATATGGGATCTGGCCTTGGTCCTAGAGGCCCTGAAGGCTCATCCCTTTGAACCGCTCGAGACTGTGGAACCAAGGTTCCTTTCGCTAAAAACCGCGTTTCTGATAGCTCTGGCTTCAGTGAAACGCGTGGGGGATCTACACGCGCTCTCAGTGAGCCCGACGTGTATGGAGTTCGGTCCTAATGACTCTAAGGTCATTCTCAGACCGAGGCATGGTTATGTCCCCAAAGCGATCGGCACTCCCTTCAGGGCGCAGATTATCTCCCTCTCGGCTCTGCCAGCATCCGATGAGGGGGACGGTGGCAATTTCCTCTGCCCTGTCAGGGCATTGAGGGTTTATGTCACACGCTCCGCCGCCTTCAGGCGTTCTGAGCAGCTATTTGTTTCGTTTGGCGGGCGCACTAAAGGTCTCGCCTCCTCGAAACAGACCCTGTCCAGGTGGATAGTGGACGCGATTGCAGCTGCATACGCTTCCAAACACCTGCAGTGCCCGCTAGGTGTCAGAGCACACTCCACCAGAGGCATGGCCTCTTCGTGGGCTTGGGCCAGAGGGATTTCCATCCACGATATCTGTATGGCGGCAGGCTGGGCCTCCCCGTCTACGTTCGTGAGATTTTACAATCTGGAAGTTCCTGCCTTACAGGCGAAAGTGTTATCAGTTCAATAGGGCTGTTGGTTCTGCCCAGTGGTTCTGCGCAGACATAGCTCACATACTGGTAGTAAGTTCGGTACTAGGCTCATTGTGAATTTGAAGGAGACCGGCGGTGCCGTTCCCTCATTTACGAGACGAGCTGTTGTGAGTTTGAAGGTGACCGGCGGTGCCGTTACCTCACTCATATAACAAGATATTGTGAATTTGAAGGCGACCGGCGTTGCCGCTCCCTCATTCATGAGACAAGGTGTGGTGAATTTGAAGGAGACCGGCAGGTGCCGTTCCCTCATTCATGGGACAGGGTGTTGTAACCACCCGTCGTAACCACCCGTCAGTTCGAATGAAGTGTCTGTATATGTGGTGGCCCGTTTTCCTTACCGGCCACCCTGCCCGAGCAGTGTTATGGTCCCCGGTTCCCTGGGATACATATGCTGTATGCGAGGCGCGCACGGCGTTGACAATATGTTCCCGTAGCGTAAGGAACTTACGCAATACGAGAGAACCTCTCGTAAGAGAACGATACTCGGTTACTTAACGTAACCTCGGTTCTCTCTAGAAGAGGGAACGAGTATTGCGTTCCTTGCCGTGCGCCCCGCGGGCTTTTATGCTTCAGAACTACGAAAACCGAATATGCAGCCCGTGAGCCCTGCTTATATACACGTGGCCACGCCCCACCTGTAGGCAAATGAAGCCAGGTGGGCGCGAAGCGCCCTCATTGGTCGCCACGTCACGCGGGCTCACCGATAGGCTGCTGCAGTTGCCAGCAGAGCAGCCAATAGCACGCTGGAATAGCCTGCTATGGTCTGCCAGGCTGCCGCACTGCGTTGACAATGTTACAAAATTAAGGATAATTTTGGGTTTTTCAGAAATCTCGAAGAAAGAATACTTTCCCGTAGCGTAAGGAACTTACGCAATACTCGTTCCCTCTTCTAGAGAGAACCGAGGTTACGTTAAGTAACCGAGTATCGTTTTGCGTACACCTGAATTTCAGAGGTGCGCACAGCTTCATAAATCAGGCGGTGAGAGGAGTGTAAGCATAATCTTACGCCAACATATACGCCCGTTTCTACGCAAGATTGATAAATGAGGGCCATTGTGTGCAAATATGTATAAGGCAGTTTTTGCATTAAATTCTAAATCTAATTATAAAATAGTTTTTTTCTCCAAATCATTGTTGAAATATAATAATTTATATACAGTGTCTGTCATTTTCATGACAGGTTTATTTAACATGCATGAAATAATCAAGACATCACTAACAGGTTAAGTAGAATATAATGAATATAACAGCTAATATAGTGCATATATTTAGTGAAAGAGTTGATTTCTCTAGTGAATAAAAGTCTGGACACTGAATGACTGCCTGAGGAATGTGATGCTAACGTTACATGACATTGTTTAGTTCACAAGCAGTTATTGACGTCTTTCCGCCGTTGAAACACTGATTTAGCGATTACACCACATATATACATGACAGTAAATTGTAATGTATCCTCAGCATACCTTAGATCGTCATTCATGTTTATTCTTGAATCTTTAGTAAGAGATGATCGATCGCCTTCACAGATGATCGCGTTCACGCGCGTGCACGTCGCGCGGCCGCTTGAACTGTGATCAGTGACCAGTCACGCCACATAGAGAGTTAAAACGGCATTTATCGTTTGAATTTCGTGATAAAATGGACTGAATACTTAATATATTCGTGTGGGAACTCGGATTGAAGTGTGTTCCGCGCTTACAACAAGCCGACAGTGAACTGTTAAAGATTGCATTCATAACCGTTCGGTACACGCGTGCACCTTACCGGAAGCCCTGTACCGAAACGGTTCAATACGAATACGTGTACCGTTACACCCCTAGTACAGCAGTTAAAACATTTAACACATACTGTATATCTGTCCTCAAACTAAGCTCATGCTCCACTCGTCACCATGATAACCTCCCAAAAAAACCCAACATGACAGAAACTCTTCTAAACTACCGTAGCAAAACATTAAACACTACTAAATATGAAACTTAACCACTTAAGCTCTGGGACCATTTTTTTGGGATTTCCGTCTGGATTTGGCCGACCCAAATTGAAAAGCTTCCCATACCCACATACAGTCGTCTCTAAATACACAATTTTGGTTTCATTTTACCCTTTGAAGTTACATAAACCACTGTTAAAAGTGATAAACATGTAAGTATATGTTGTTTGAGCTGTAATAAATCCCTAGCCTGGCTCCGCTCTCCTACGTACTTCCGCTCAATTTTCATTTTCCTTCAGTACTCCGTCTGGGACTGCTGTATATGCTTAGGTTTTCTCCCGAACAATTTTTTACCGGTCCAATCAGCGAACAGAGGGAGTGGCTGAGAGCGATGACGTTGATGTCGTGCACTAGTTTGAGTTGTAGTTCAGTAATGGCAGCGGTGAAAGATGCGAGTGTGTGGCACCGCTGACGAATGTCCAGAAGTTAAAGCCGGAGTGTGGCGAGGTGGACGAGCGAGCGAGATCGGTGTGTGTGATTGAGAATGAGACACACCGGTCTCGAGTCCTCTCATGAGGGAGCACAGAGGCATATAAGGACGAGCAACACTGGTGAAGGACGAGAGAGGACCAGGCCTGGATTTTAAGTTGTGTTTTGTTTACGTTTTGTTATGTATGTGCGCGACAGTCGTCCGCAAGGGGCTGCCGCTTTTACTTTCATTTTGTGTTTATTATTTGATTAAAAGTTGTTAAACGTTCGCCGGTTCCCGCCTCCTTCTTCCCTGAACAAACGAACTCCGTTACACGGAGCAAGAGCAATCACTGCTGAGTTTTGTTGGTGGCCATAATGTTATGGTCCGGTAAAAGTCTTTTTCAGCTCGCTCCGTTAGTGGTGAAGGAGTTGGCTGAAGCCGTCCGTCTCCCACCACCCGCGAAACAAACCCAGGCTGAATTACCGACTGCTTTTGACAAACACCAAGGTCGTGTGGTAATGTGATATATCTCCCATTCCACATCTCTGAGTTTTCAAGAATATGAAAAACGCACCGTGCGGTTGCGTGAGATGTAATTTGGATGCATTTCTAGACTTGTATTTCTTTAAATGCTGGCAAGTGTTTACAAGAGCAAAATATTTCATCACCGCTCAAAAAATAAAAGAAGAAAAGCACGTAAACATTTGAATTGGGCCGTTATTTACGGCAGCATTTATTCTTATCATACCAAGCATATGACATTTAATTTACAGCATACAATCATGTTATGATTGCACGAGATATGCACCACGAGAGCAGCGCGTTCCGATCACAAAACTCTCCTCTCCACCGTGAATAAATCACAATATGAATACACAAGATTTTATCACTGACACTGAGGTGGTGTGCACAGTTAATGTGAGAATCAAAGGCGAACGGCGCATGACATACGTCACGACCAAACGTTAGCGATTGGTTAGGCAGATCCAGAGTGACTCTTGGTAGATCCAATAGTTTTAAACTTCAACAGAGTACCCGCCTTCAAGGAAGTAAACGCTTGTCAATGGAGAGTGGCTAGACTCTATGTACAAATGAAATGTCCAAGAGTCTGGTAAGACCTAGTTAATAACCCCCCCCCCCCCCCCTCTCTCTCTCTCAAAATGGTGACGAGGCACTGTGTGCTCTAGCACCCTGCAGGCAGTTTGGGCTGTTTCCACTAGATTCCAGAAAATACTGGAAAAAAGATTTTTGTCTGGATCATGTTGTATGCAAGATTTATACAAATGGATCTGAAGGGAGGACCCCCCCTGACACATGTTGGAAACAACCAAAACTGTCTGCAGGGTGCTAGAGCACACAGGGCCTGAGATATACACTTTCATTTATAACCAAAAAAATAATAATAAAAAACGCCTATTTTGTTTGCCTGGTTTTTTTATATTTTATATTTTTATTATATCACACACAACATGTACTATAATATTTATCACTTTCAGAAGTGTTTTAAGTAATTTCAGGGTTTTCTGTAAAATGACACAGGGATATTGCATTTATACCACTGTATATGGGTGTGGGGGGGTTACATGATAAAGGTCATATACCTCCATTCAGATTCCTGCAGGGTGCTGGAGCACACAGGGCCTTAGTTACACACTTTCAAAAATGAGTTTATAAACAAAAATTGTTATTACAGCTCAGACAATATAACATGTTTATCACTTTTAGCAGTGGTTTATGTAACTCCAAAAGGGTTTCCTTTAAAATGACACCAACATTTTGCATTTAGAGAGCACTGTATGTGGGAATGGGAAGCTTTTCAATTTGGGTAGGCCAAATCCAGGCGGAAATGGTCCCAGAGTAATTTAGTGTAAATAAGTTACTTTGGTGTAAAACAAATGCCAAAGTGATGCATGTCTCCAGAAAGTAGAGACTCTAAGCTTTCAAATGGTACCACATATGAGGTCAGAGCTCCTCCACAGACATTTAACATTTAAAGTATATACTTGATGATGTCATTCCGGACCCTGTACAGGTCTGCAGCGTTTAATCTTGCACAGAAAAACATTATATAATTTTAGCATTTACTCTCCATTTTGTCATGGCAAAGCATGCTGGGAAATAGAAATCCCAGTCCAGTTACATTTAAGTTAGTCTAAATGAAAATTATTTGATTTGATTAGTAACAGCCCTATAGTGTCTAATTCTAATTTAATTTAGAGATCAAATGTAAGAATATAATATGAAATTTAATAAGATTAGGGGAAAATGCCCTTTATAAAAAGGTAAATATATCACAAATATGCAGATTTAAATATGTAAAAGCTGATTGAACACTGGTGAGAATATTGCTTCAGAATAACTTATATTTAAAACACACAAAAAGAAAATTGAATGACAGATTTACATGTCCGAAGGACAAGCACGTGAACAAGCTTAATGTCGAGCCCTGCCCCTTTATCTAAACCTCTCTACTGAACTGTCGAACTCGCACGTCCGTCATGTTTGTAGTTTTTTAACACCTTTTATCCGCGTTTGTAGTTCTAATCGAATCCTCGTCCAACTCGCAATGGGTTGTGGGCAATATCAGCCGTTAGAGTGCGCATCGATCTGCACTTCGGATTCTGACCGGAAATAGTAGACCATCCGGGTATATTTTCGAATACTCTTCAACATACTACAATTTATGACTAATTCTATTTTCGAATACTATTTAGTACGGATAGTAGGCGTCTAACTGTACACAAAACTGACGGTTCGCTACGTACCTCGGTTTTGAAGTCCCGGTTCGGTATGGATTCGGTACAGCAGTTTTACAAAATTGCTTTTTATTAATTTTTATTCAACAGTGGTTTAATAAAAAAAATTGTGTCCTTAAATGAATTAAATTATAACTAAAAGTTTCTTAAAGATAATGTTGTAAACTATATAGGGATCCCTTACTTACATATAGCTACTAAAGATTAACAACAAAGCCCAAACTATTAGCCTAAATTCAGTTGCTATTTATTTTTAGATATAATAATCAACACTCATAAGCTTCACATAAGGCAGTTTTTGCATTAACTTCTAAATCTAATTATTTTGATTCGTTGTTGAAATATAATCATTTAGTGGCTGTAATTTTCATGACAGGTTTATTTAAACATACATGACATTGTTTACAAGCTGTTTTATTGTCTTTCCGCGATTGAAACACAGATGGAGCGATTACATGACATGATACATTTCAGTAAGTTGTAATGTATCCTCAACATACCATAAGATGTATTAATTTATGTTTATTCTTTAGGAAGAGATGATCGCATTGACTCGCGCGCCGCGCGCTGCCGCTTTAAGTTGAACTGATACGCGTCTATCAGTCAACAACAACAAGCCGACTGTTAACTGTTAAACATTACATTCATAACCGTTCGGTACACGTGTGCACCGTACCGAAAGCCCTGTACCGAAATGGTTCAATATGAATACGTGTACCGTTACACCCCTAACGGATAGTATGCGAATTGGGACGCAGCGCTTGTAAAATGTCTACAGTTACAGGCATTGCAGCTTGTGCACGCAAAATTAATTTTAGTGCAAAAAAAAAAACATTTTAACACGTGTACATGTTGCTTCACTGATGGTTTAATCATGAATGTATATCCTTATAATTTAACAGCCGTGCAACTACTACTGAAGCCCTCTGAATTTAGGGCTATTACATCACTAATGTTTTACACGCAATCAATCAGTCACAGCTGTTTAAAATAGATGATGAGGTAACATAATATACAACAACCACATCATAACATAATTCATCAAGCACACTGCAGTTAACGTCACACTCGATAATCAGCATGAATTATGTCTGAGATTTAATTGTCCATTGCGTTCATAACGGTCTGTGTAAATACAGCTAATTAGCAGAACATCACCGATGGTAACAATTCACCTCAACAGGCCAATCGATCAAACGGCCATCTCTGAAAACTCAAACTGTGCTTTGATTATTTGTACTGAAACTTAAGGAAAGCCGAATAACCATTAGTGGGAATAACACATGTCGTATGAATCTAGGGAGAGTTTATTGGTTCATCAGCGCTCTTTTTGTATATCTAACACATTTTGCTGTATAGATTACCCTGGATTTCAAAATACACAAATCTCATGAAAACCATCAAGATGGTCATATTTCTCCCCAAAATCAAGAAGAAGGAAAAAAAAAACACTTTGCTTGAATTAAATGAGGATCTATTTTGAGGTTCATAAAGAAGAGTTTGGGTAGAAAATAGCTCATGACGTTCATTTGAAATAATAATCTATTCATCATCGTGTGTTGGCAGTTTTAAGTGTTCAGACGTGCCAGATCTACATTTGTTCAAGTGACGAGAGTGATAATGCCATTTCCAAAACATACATCGAACGAGATAAAGACTCCAGAACACAACAAAACTGACAACATGCTTTCCAACAGCATGAGAAATGGATCAAGAAACTGAAATCCAGACTTACTGAAAAAGGCATTCATTTTCCTATTAAAGATGATAGCTTGTGTTTACTCGTTTAGAGAGTGTTTTATAGAGGCTATAGAGACACAAAGCCTGTGCTTTAAAAATAAAGTGGGTAATGATGATGCACTATCCATTTCATCAACATTTTGACAAAGAACATGAAACCACTGTTAAATATACAGGGAGTGCAGAATTATTAGGCAAGTTGTATTTTTGAGGATTAATTTTACAACATTAATAATTAAACAACAACCATGTTCTCAATGAACACAAAAAACTCATTAATATCAAAGCTGAATATTTTTGGAAGTAGTTTTTAGTTTTAGCTATTTTAGGGGGATATCTGTGTGTGCAGGTGACTATTACTGTGCATAATTATTAGGCAACTTAACAAAAAACAAATTTATACCCAGTTCAATTATTTATTTTTACCAGTGAAACCAATATAACATCTCAACATTCACAAATATACATTTCTGACATTCAAAAACCAAACAAAAACAAATCAGTGACCAATATAGCCACCTTTCTTTGCAAGGACACTCAAAAGCCTGCCATCCATGGATTCTGTCAGTGTTTTGATCTGTTCACCATCAACATTGCGTGCAGCAGCAACCACAGCCTCCCAGACACTGTTCAGAGAGGTGTACTGTTTTCCCTCCTTGTAAATCGCACATTTGATGATGGACCACAGGTTCTCAATGGGGTTCAGATCAGGTGAACAAGGAGGCCATATCAATAGATTTTCTTCTTTTATACCCTTTCTTGCCAGCCACGCTGTGGAGTACTTGGACGCGTGTGATGGAGCATTGTCCTGCATGAAAATCATGTTTTTCTTGAAGGATGCAGACTTCTTCCTGTACCACTGCTTGAAGAAGGTGTCTTCCAGAAACTGGCAGTAGGACTGGGAGTTGAGCTTGACTCCATCCTCAACCCGAAAAGGCCCCACAAGCTCATCTTTGATGATACCAGCCCAAACCAGTACTCCACCTCCACCTTGCTGGCGTCTGAGTCGGACTGGAGCTCTCTGCCCTTTACCAATCCAGCCACTGGCCCATCCATCTGGCCCATCAAGACTCACTCTCATTTCATCAGTCCATAAAACCTTAGAAAAATCAGTCTTGAGATATTTCTTGGCCCAGTCTTGACGTTTCAGCTTGTGTGTCTTGTTCAGTGGTGGTCGACTTTCTGCCTTTCTTACCTTGGCCATGTCTCTGAGTATTGCACACCTTGTGCTTTTGGGCACTCCAGTGATGTTGCAGCTCTGAAATATGGCCAAACTGGTGGCAAGTGGCATCTTGGCAGCTGCACGCTTGACTTTTCTCAGTTCACGGGCAGTTATTTTGCGCCTTGGTTTTTCCACACGCTTCTTGCGACCCTGTTGACTATTTTGAATGAAACGCTTGATTGTTCGATGATCACGCTTCAGAAGCTTGGCTATTTTAAGACTGCTGCATCCCTCTGCAATATATCTCACTATTTTTGACTTTTCTGAGCCTGTCAAGTCCTTCTTTTGACCCATTTTGCCAAAGGAAAGGAAGTTGCCTAATAATTATGCACACCTGATATAGGGTGTTGATGTCATTAGACCACACCCCTTCTCATTACAGAGATGCACATCACCTAATATGCTTAATTGGTAGTAGGCTTTCCAGCCTATACAGCTTGGAGAAAGACAACATGCATAACGAGGATGATGTGGTCAAAATACTCATTTGCCTAATAATTCTGCACTCCCTGTATATATAAAAAATAAAGTTGCTGCCTTAAATTGAGTACAATCAACTTGGATGTTCAAGTCATTTCTTAACTTAAATTACATGAAACTAACTTAAAAAGATGAGTTGAAACTTATAAAAAAGTTGGAAATTGACTTATTTTGATGAGTTAAAGCTATGTAAAACATATGTTGTCATAACTTATTGATCTATTAAGAAGTAGTCTAGATTTTTTACCTTATGACATTATGTTTGACAAAATTATACCAAATTCTTTCATTTGCATTTCTTTATAATTTTATTTTTAATTATTAGATTCTTATACATTTTTTAAAAATGTGTATAATATATAAGCATTTTACAAATTAAAAATACCACTGCGTTCTGCATCGCAATAATGTGAATGTACACTCTAACAAATCTTGGGTTATTTTTTTCTACCGAAATCCTGGGATGAGGCTTTTGGGGCATTTTGGGAGGTAATTTTTTTAGTGTTTGGGTAGTTTTTGAGTTCCTCTGATCCTAGGTCAGACGTGACAACCCAGTGTTTGGGTAGTTTTTGAGTTCCTCTGATCCTAGGTCAGACGTGACAACCCAGTGTTTGGGTAGTTTTTGAGTTCCTCTGATCCTAGGTCAGACGTAACAACCCAGTGTTTGGGTAGTTTTTCTGTAACTCAGATCCTGGTCAGACGTAACAACCCAGTGTTTGGGTAGTTTTTCTGTAACTCAGATCCTGGTCAGACGTAACAACCCAGTGTTTGGGTAGTTTTTGAGTTCCTCTGATCCTAGGTCAGACGTGACAACCCAGTGTTTGGGTAGTTTTTGTGTAACTCAGATCCTGGTCAGACGTAACAACCCAGTGTTTGGGTAGTTTTTGTATAACTCAGATCCTGGGTCAGACGTAACAACCCAGTGTTTGGGTAGTTTTTGTGTAACTCAGATCCTGGTCAGACGTAACAACCCAGTGTTTGGGTAGTTTTTGTATAACTCAGATCCTGGTCAGACGTAACAACCCAGTGTTTGGGTAGTTTTTCTGTAACTCAGATCCTGGTCAGACGTAACAACCCAGTGTTTGGGTAGTTTTTCTGTAACTCAGATCCTGGTCAGACGTAACAACCCAGTGTTTGGGTAGTTTTTGAGTTCCTCTGATCCTAGGTCAGACGTGACAACCCAGTGTTTGGGTAGTTTTTGTGTAACTCAGATCCTGGTCAGACGTAACAACCCAGTGTTTGGGTAGTTTTTGTATAACTCAGATCCTGGGTCAGACGTAACAACCCAGTGTTTGGGTAGTTTTTGTGTAACTCAGATCCTGGTCAGACGTAACAACCCAGTGTTTGGGTAGTTTTTGTGTAACTCAGATCCTGGGTCAGATGTAACAACCCAGTGTTTGGGTAGTTTTTGAGTTCCTCTGATCCTAGGTCAGACGTGACAACCCAGTGTTTGGGTAGTTTTTGTGTTACTCAGATCCTGGGTCAGATGTAACAACCCAGTGTTTGGGTAGTTTTTGAGTTCCTCTGATCCTAGGTCAGGCGTAACAACCCAGTGTTTGGGTAGTTTTTGTGTTACTCAGATCCTGGGTCAGACGTGACAACCCAGTGTTTGGGTAGTTTTTGTGTTACTCAGATCCTGGTCAGACGTGACAACCCAGTGTTTGGGTAGTTTTTGAGTTCCTCTGATCCTAGGTCAGACGTGACAACCCAGTGTTTGGGTAGTTTTTGTGTTACTCAGATCCTGGGTCAGACGTAACAACCCAGTGTTTGGGTAGTTTTTGAGTTCCTCTGATCCTAGGTCAGACGTATCAACCCAGTGTTTGGGTAGTTTTTGTGTAACTCAGATCCTGGTCAGACGTAACAACCCAGTGTTTGGGTAGTTTTTGAGTTCCTCTGATCCTAGGTCAGACGTGACAACCCAGTGTTTGGGTAGTTTTTGTGTTACTCAGATCCTGGGTCAGACGTATCAACCCAGTGTTTGGGTAGTTTTTGTGTTACTCAGATCCTGGGTCAGATGTAACAACCCAGTGTTTGGGTAGTTTTTGAGTTCATCTGATCATAGGTCAGACGTGACAACCCAGTGTTTGGGTAGTTTTTGAGTTCATCTGATCATAGGTCAGACGTGACAACCCAGTGTTTGGGTAGTTTTTGTGTAACTCAGATCCTGGTCAGACGTAACAACCCAGTGTTTGGGTAGTTTTTGAGTTCCTCTGATCCTAGGTCAGACGTGACAACCCAGTGTTTGGGTAGTTTTTGTGTTACTCAGATCCTGGGTCAGACGTATCAACCCAGTGTTTGGGTAGTTTTTGTGTAACTCAGATCCTGGGTCAGACGTAACAACCCAGTGTTTGGGTAGTTTTTGAGTTCCTCTGATCCTAGGTCAGACGTAAAAACCCAGTGTTTGGGTAGTTTTTGTGTTACGCAGATCCTGGGTCAGACGTAACAACCCAGTGTTTGGGTAGTTTTTGAGTTCCTCTGATCCTGGGTCAGACGTAACAACCCAGTGTTTGAGTAGGTTTTGTGTTACGCAGATCCTGGGTCAGACGTAACAACCCAGTGTTTGGGTAGTTTTTGTGTTATGCAGATCCTGGGTCAGACGTAACAACCCAGTGTTTGGGTAGTTTTTGTGTAACACAGATCCTGGGTCAGACGTGACAACCCAATGTTTGGGTAGTTTTTGTGTTACTCAGATCCTGGATCAGACGTATCAACCCAGTGTTTGGGTAGTTTTTGAGTTCCTCTGATCCTAGGTCAGACGTAAAAACCCAGTGTTTGGGTAGTTTTTGTGTTACGCAGATCCTGGGTCAGACGTAACAACCCAGTGTTTGGGTAGTTTTTGAGTTCCTCTGATCCTAGGTCAGACGTAACAACCCAGTGTTTGAGTAGGTTTTGTGTCACGCAGATCCTGGGTCAGACGTATCAACCCAGTGTTTGGGTAGGTTTTGTGTCACGCAGATCCTGGGTCAGACGTATCAACCCAGTGTTTGGGTAGTTTTTGTGTTATGCAGATCCTGGGTCAGACGTAACAACCCAGTGTTTGGGTAGTTTTTGTGTTACGCAGATCCTGGGTCAGACGTAACAACCCAGTGTTTGGGTAGTTTTTGAGTTCCTCTGATCCTAGGTCAGACGTAACAACCCAGTGTTTGAGTAGGTTTTGTGTCACGCAGATCCTGGGTCAGACGTAACAACCCAGTGTTTGAGTAGGTTTTGTGTCACGCAGATCCTGGGTCAGACGTATCAACCCAGTGTTTGGGTAGTTTTTGTGTTATGCAGATCCTGGGTCAGACGTAACAACCCAGTGTTTGGGTAGTTTTTGTGTAACACAGATCCTGGGTCAGACGTGACAACCCAATGTTTGGGTAGTTTTTGTGTTACTCAGATCCTGGATCAGACGTATCAACCCAGTGTTTGGGTAGTTTTTGAGTTCCTCTGATCCTAGGTCAGACGTAAAAACCCAGTGTTTGGGTAGTTTTTGTGTTACGCAGATCCTGGGTCAGACGTAACAACCCAGTGTTTGGGTAGTTTTTGAGTTCCTCTGATCCTAGGTCAGACGTAACAACCCAGTGTTTGAGTAGGTTTTGTGTCACGCAGATCCTGGGTCAGACGTAACAACCCAGTGTTTGAGTAGGTTTTGTGTCACGCAGATCCTGGGTCAGACGTATCAACCCAGTGTTTGGGTAGTTTTTGTGTTACTCAGATCCTGGGTCAGACGTGACAACCCAGTGTTTGGGTAGTTTTTGTGTAACACAGATCCTGGGTCAGACGTATCAACCCAGTGTTTGGGTAGTTTTTGTGTTACTCAGATCCTGGGTCAGACGTGACAACCCAGTGTTTGGGTAGTTTTTGTGTTACGCAGATCCTGGGTCAGACGTAACAACCCAGTGTTTGGTTAGTTTTGTGTAACACAGATCCTGGGTCAGACGTGACAACCCAGTGTTTGGGTAGTTTTTGTGTTACGCAGATCCTGGGTCAGACGTAACAACCCAGTGTTTGGTTAGTTTTGTGTAACACAGATCCTGGGTCAGACGTGACAACCCAGTGTTTGGGTAGTTTTTGTAATCAAGGGGGTAATCAAGAAAGTCACAATGCAAAGAATGGTCCTAAAAATAAGCTTCATCTTCTTTATATTCATATTAGATAATTAATTTTGTTATAGCTTCATACTAATAATTTTTCTTTTGAATTTAGTGTAAATCATGCGTCAGACATGAATCACTCACTTACTTTGAAACGAGTGTACTCAATAAAAGTAAAAACAATTACACCATTTCTATACCTCAGACAACAGATTAACCCAATAAGACCACCATACAGTCAATCTGGCAAAACACTTCCAGCATACACTGTCTGGATTTGTCCTTAAATGTTACCCATCTGCCATTTCCTGATCTGGGGAAGAGTTTTCCCGCTTCCTCCTACTCTGGAGAAAACGGCAACTAGTAATAGCAAAGGGGGAAAAAAAAAAAACTTTTCAATCAGTATGTTCAACTGCTAAAACAACAGAGATTCCCAGCAGGAACAGAATGCAGCCTTTTGAGAGGGTTAAAGAAAAGTATGTGCACTCATGCAGGCATAGATATATCCTCCATAGATCTGAGTATAGCTGAACAAACAAAACCCAACAGATAGATCTGGCGGAGAGCGTTCTACCAGCAGGCCCACATGGGTGCAAAACTTTGAAGAAAGCACTTTAGATTGACAGCACTGGAACAACCATCAGCCAAGTCATATTTTGGCCAAGACAAGTGTCGAAAGTGTAATAAAATGCATTAAAAAAAACAAGACTCCATCTCAACCTGTCTAATTTCAACAACTAATGAAGGTGTGTTTACCATCCGAAATCTGCCCGCACTGAATGGATCATCTCGACAAACAAAGATTCCCCCTCGGGAAACGTACGGCTAATTGTTTGGACTTGCTTGTGTACAATGATGTCGGGTCTCCACCCAGGCGGATGTTATGAACGACACGCCTTCATAAAGATGAGGAATCAATTGGGAAAAGGAGACAATGTATAGAAAAGATCATGACCTGAAAGAGAGTACAAACAAGATGATCTCTAACCATTCAGTACAGACAGTAACTCTTCTGATTGTATAATTAAGGGTTATTAAAAAAACACTCTCTATGCCAAGTATGCGGTGTACAATATACAAAAAGGTTCAATCCCTTCAGCAAGAGTTCACCCAAAACAAATGAGCATTTTGATATTATTAGCTGTCATTCTAACATATTATTTTTCTCTGTAACTGTAAATGTGAGTGTGATTTATACTGCCATGTTCTGAAAATAAAAAAGTCCTTTGGATGCATTGTCCTAAGTTTGCTGCCAAACGCCCTTTGTTTTTATGTCACATGACTGTATAGTGATGCAACCCGTTTGAACAAAACTCAATCAAAATACAAAACAAATAATGTTAAAATGTCCTTTTTTTAAGATTTACACATTTCAATTCATAGTAAAATTCCATTGAAATCATTCAATTATTAAAGAATGAAAGAATTATTCAATTCAATTTGATGTAATTTTACAACAGGTATTAATTGAAATTTACATCTTAAAAAAAGGCTGAGTGTAAATTTCAGCAATATTGAGATGTGGAAGATTATAAGTTAAATATGACTTAAATATAGAGATTAAAATTCTGTCTGATATGGATAAATATTTAATTAAATATTTCATATTTACGACTGTACACTAAAAACAAAAATCTAATTGTTTTAAAAGGTACAAGCAAATTTAGGATTCACAACATATTAATTTTAAAATTTGATAAAGATTACATTTAACACTGTTATTAAATTATTAGTGTTTTTAAAGATTACATTTAATTTAGCGTTAGATAATATTTATCCGTATCCATAAGAAATAGACAGATAGATAGATAGATAGATAGATAGATAGATAGATAGATAGATAGATAGATAGATAGATAGATAGATAGATAGATAGATAGATAGATAGATAGATAGATAGATAGATAGATAGATAGATAGATAGATAGATAGATAGATAGATAGATAGATAGATAGATAGATAGATGACAGACAGACACAGATAGATAGATAGATAGATAGATAGATAGATAGATAGATAGATAGATGACAGACAGACACAGATAGATAGATA
>CM042244.1:56152718-56357718 GCA_023566225.1 Romanogobio albipinnatus
CCACGTCACCTGTTGGGCTCTCCTACCCCAAGGCCTTAGAGATTTCTTCAGGCCCTTCCTCACATCCACCAGCTACAGCACTTGAATCCACACCATCATCCTCATCTTCACCATCATCAACCTCAGCGAGGAAGCCAGCGGCGCGGCGAGCGGTCAGAGCCACAGAGGAGATGGGCTCCTTTCTCTCCGAATGTAAGAGAACACTTTTTTTTTTTGGTTTTCCTTAGCGACAGCGCCCGTGTGGATTAGGTGTCGTTGACGTAGACATGACGGGAAGGATTTAATATGTCATTCTACAGTCGCCGTTGTGTTTATACAACATGCCTCGGCAGCCAACACTGCTCAGTCACACACCTTGTATATCATCGGTTCACAGCGTCTGTCAGCTCACTTCAAATTTAAGGCCCAGGTGAATAGGGTAAGCATTTCAACCCAGAATTGGCGCATGCATTCCACAGAAGATAATCCATGAACCGCATTATTAGACCAATTTTCAAAGGCTTCATGATACATATACATGAAAAATCACAATAGAGCATAGTGCTATTGTGCAATCACGAAGGCTACGATTTAGTTAAATAAATATATGCACTGCGGGTTTCAGGGTGAAGCACGACGCTTTATTTACATGCGTGTCCGTTAGGGGTGTAACGGTACACGTATTCGTACCGAACCGTATTGGTACAGGGCTTTCGGTTCGGTGCACGTGTTTCCGAATGCAATCTTTAACAGTTAACAGTCGGCTTGTTTTAAGCGCGGAACACACTTCAATCCGAGTTCCCACTCAAACATATTAAGTATTCAGTCCATTTTATCACGAAATTCAAACGATAAATGCCGTTTTGACGCTCTTTAATGTGGCGTGACTGATCTCTGAACACAGTTCAAGCGGCCGCGCCCGCGATCGATCATCTCTTCCTAAAGAATAAACCTGAACAAACATCTGAAGGTGTGTTGAGGATACATTACAACTTACTGTCAAGTATCATATGTGGTGTAATCGCTCAATCAGTGTTTCAACGGCGGAAAGACCTCAATATAACTGTACAATGTCATGTAGCATCACATTTACCTCAGGCAGTCATTCAGTGTCCACAGAATTGTATTCACTAGAGAAATCAACTTTTTCACTAAATATATGCACTACATTAGCCTATACACGCACCTAAAGGATTATTAGGAACACCTGTTCAATTTCTCATTAATGCAATTATCTAATCAACCAATCACATGGCAGTTGCTTCAATGCATTTAGGGGTGTGGTCCTGGTCTAGACAATCTCCTGAACTCCAAACTGAATGTCAGAATGGGAAAGAAAGGTGATTTAAGCAATTTTGAGCGTGGCATGGTTGTTGGTGCCAGACGGGCCGGTCTGAGTATTTCACAATCTGCTCAGTTACTGGGATTTTCACGCACAACCATTTCTAGGGTTAACAAAGAATGGTGTGAAAAGAGAAAAACATCCAGTATGCGGCAGTCCTGTGGGCGGAAATGCCTTGCTGATGCTAGAGGTTAAAGGAGAATGGGCCGACTGATTCAAGCTGATAGAAGAGCAACTTTGACTGAAATAACCACTCGTTACAACCGAGGTATGCAGCAAAGCATTTGTGAAGCCACAACACGCACAACCTTGAGGCGGATGGGCTACAACAGCAGAAGACCCCACCGGGTACCACTCATCTCCACTACAAATAGGAAAAAGAGGCTACAATTTGCACGAGCTCACCAAAATTGGACAGTTGAAGACTGGAAAAATGTTGCCTGGTCTGATGAGTCTCGATTTCTGTTGAGACATTCAGATGGTAGAGTCAGAATTTGGCGTAAACAGAATGAGAACATGGATCCATCATGCCTTGTTACCACTGTGCAGGCTGGTGGTGGTGGTGTAATGGTGTGGGGGATGTTTTCTTGGCACACTTTAGGCCCCTTAGTGCCAATTGGGCATCGTTTAAATGCCACGGCCTACCCGAGCATTGTTTCTGACCATGTCCATCCCTTTATGACCACCATGTACCCATCCTCTGATGGCTACTTCCAGCAGGATAATGCACCAGGTCACAAAGCTGGAATCATTTCAAATTGGTTTCTTGAACATGACTATGAGTTCACTGTACTAAAATGGCCCCCACAGTCACCAGATCTCAACCCAATAGAGCATCTTTGGGATGTGGTGGAACGGGAGCTTCGTGCCCTGGATGTGCATCCCACAAATCTCCATCAACTGCAAGATGCTATCCTATCAATATGGGCCAACATTTCTAAAGAATGCTTTCAGCACCTTGTTGAATCAATGCCACGTAGAATTAAGGCAGTTCTGAAGGCGAAAGGGGGTCAAACACAGTATTAGCATGGGCGTCGAACCATTGTATGTGGGTGGGACAAGACCCACCCACTTTTTACGATCAATGATATTGGACCCACTCACTTTTATCGTCTCTAACATTCAGCACATGTGTGTTTACCCCTAATCGATAAACACTTATTATTAAACTCATGTTAGACGCTTTATTTCCACTTTTCTAATATTTTCGTCATTTTTATTGAAAATAAATGCCTTTCCGATCTGATATGTGATGGGAAAAGGGAGAAGATTGAGCTCGGCGAAAGGCGGACTCGAACAGCGATTCGATTTGTGTCAAAACTAGATGCTGTGTGTCCTACCCCTACACTACTGCTGCTCTCAATGATATGGCGATTTCCGTAATTTTGTCTTTCCGAACTATACGCTTAGCAAGCAAAGCAATATATTTGTACTTATTGGCATCTACTCCAGTAAAAAAATTCTGAGGACCCACCCACATTTTTTTTGCTTCCGACACCCATGAGTATTAGTATGGTGTTCCTAATAATCCTTTAGGTGAGTGTATATTCATTATATTCTATTTAACCTTTGTGATGTCTTGAATATTTCATGTATGTTTAAATAAACCTGTCTTTGAACAACGAATCTGAGAAAAATTAAGATTTAGGAGTTATTGCAAAAACTGCCTCATGAGAAGTTTACATGTTTGCACACAATGTGTTATTTGAGTGTTGATTATTATATATATAAATAAATAGCAACTGAATTTAGGCTAATAGTTTGGGCTCTGTTGTTAACCTTTAATATTAATGTGCAAGTAAGGCTCCCTATATAGTTTAGAGCAATATCTTCAATAAACTTTTAGTTATAATTTAATTCATTTAAGGACAGACACTTTTTTTTCTTCAGTAAACCACTATTTAATAAAAATAAATAGAAAGCCATTTTGTAAAACTGCTGTACCGAACCATGACTTCAAAACCGATACGTACCGAACCGTCAGTTTTGTGTACCGTTACACCCCTAGCATGCGCACATCAATATTGCGTCATTTAATTACTGTATTTGCATTATTATAAGGGTAGGTTTAGGGTGTAGGCCTTAATAAAACATCTGGTAAGTAGCACATTCATTTATTGTTATTTTATTGTGAGATTTTGCCTCACTTCCTACCATTGCTGTACCCCTTCTAGCCACAACTCTTCTTCTCTGCTTTTAGTGCATCTCTGTGGCAGAATTACAGCGCCACATACTGGCCTGGCATGTAAACTACATCGTTTTAAGTCATTTTCATTGCTCTCGTGTGTATGCGGATATTTCTTGAAACAAGGAAAAAAAAGATTGGATAGGGAAAGCTCTGGCTTTGTGTGGATGGGGCCTTAGAATGTCCTATTTTACTGTCACGAGTGAATATTTTAGTAAAAATCTACACTAGAATTAATACAGGTTTGCACAAAATGATGCTGTGGGGAGACAACAACCAATAATAGCAGTCTCTGAACAAATGACACGTCAGTTTAACACAGAAAGAATAAACATGCCCATTCATCATTGAATTTTCGTCATTTCGTACATCATTGTCTACTGTGTAGCAGAATAATCCATTGTGTCATCGCGGTCATGATCAGACGTACGGCTGTATCAGAGTCCTCATTTCATTTGAGGAAGATGTGATGAAATATGTGCGTATACACGCTGCTGGTTCATGCTTAGAGCACTAGAGTGTATGAAATATGTCCATAAAAACTTAAACGCGCTCGCTCCGGTCTGTATCTGATCTATGATCGACGTGGTGAGCATTGTTTATCTCATCGAGAAACCGCTCTCTTGTGCGGGAGCCGTGTGTTGTGAGTTCTCTGTTGTAATCCCAGCAGGCACTAGACGTCAGATTGACGTTGGTCCCCAACGTTGGACAGACGGTGCACTTTGCAGTCCCTCCAGAAAAACGCGATTATGCGATCCCGTGATTTAATGCATAATTAGCCAAAGTCCGCATATTTATGCGGGGGCCGCATTTTTTCAAACACGCCGCAATTTCACCGCATAAATTGCCTATTTCCGCATGCAAAATATGCGGGCTAGCATGATTTCATAATCCCCGCATTTTCGTTGCAAAAAAAGTAATATATATATATATTAGCAGAAAGTTGAAAAATGTTCGTTTACTTCACACAAGAGCCGCCATTTCCGCCTATTGCCATGGGAACGTTTTGAAGTGACGTAATTACCCGACACGAACGTCATCGAAAAACTGCAAACCCCGTGGAGAAACCATAGATATCGGTGAAACATAGATATCGGTGAAACCATAGATATCGGTGAAACATAGATATCAGTGAAACCATAGATATCGGTGAAACATAGATATCAGTGAAACCATAGATATCAGTGAAACCATAGATATCGGTGAAACCATGATGAAGCGCAAACTCCCATTTGCCAACAAAAATAACAGCAACAGCAAAGCAGTTTCCCGGTGTGTTGACCGATTTCAAAAAACAACATCATGAAGCTTTGAAGCGTTATGAATCAATGAGTCGATTCAGCGGTTTGGATCGCCAAAGTCTTGTATTTCAGCAGTTTGACACGCGATCCGAATCATGAATCGACTGATTCATAGCATCATGATGCTGTGTTTTGAAATCGGTCATCACTATACAAGTCGTTATTTAGTCGTTATATCAAATGTCTGTTTTGTATAGCTACCTCTGTAAAACAGGAAGTTATTTATTCATTTTTCAGAAGTTGTAGCATATTCCTTTTGTAAAGCTACAGAACTTGTTTGACTCAATGTTTTGTAAATTTGAGCCGTGTGTTTATTAAGGTCTTCAATAAAACAAGATGGGAACTTAAATATTCCCAGCACTTTCTGTGATGTAGTGCTTTTTTTCTCTTTTTTCATCAAGCCGCAGTTTTTGCAAGTTCCCGCAATTTCATCGCATAAAATTGCATAAATATCCCGCATTTTTCATCGCATTTTTTAAGAAAACATGCCGCATAATCAAGGATTTTTGCCCGCAACAATCACAAAAAAAGCTGAATTTTTCTGGAAGGACTGACTTTGGTTGAAAATGAAAATTGGGTTGACATCAGAACCCAAACCCACATTGGAGGTTGACGTCCACATGACGTTGGGTTCTGACGTCAACCCGATTTTCATTTTCCACCAAAATGCAACGTCTGTCCAACGTTGGAGATTGATGTCAATATGACGTTGGCTCAGCATTGGATTTTAGTTAGTTAATACCACAACCTAAAACCAACAAAAGATCAGCATCTAATGATGCTAGAATTTGACGTTGTGTGGACGTTACCGTTATGACGTCAAGGAGATGTTGGGTTTTGGTCACCATACTTCACGACTTAAAGGGTCATGAAACCCCAAAACACTTTTTTTGAGATGTAAACAGATATGTATAGGCTGCACATCATCGAAAACACTAAAGGTACTCATTAATGTTATTCATATGTGAAAAATAGTTATTTTTGAATTTTTCAGAGCGATTTCTGTCTTCTGGTTTGAAAAGCTGAGTCGGAGCAACGTCACAGAAGCTGACGTCAGCGTGTACCGTAGGCCCAAATATGGGGCTGCTCGAACATGCTCGACCGTTTCGAGTGATTCTCCACATATATTTTTGACATAAAGCTCATTCAATCCAATCACTGCGCTGTAGTATGCATAACACATCATTTAGTTAGAGACAGTCACTTCTGTCAGGTTCGTCTTCCATCATTATTGTTGAGATATGGTGGGGAAGTTTTGGAAGCAGCGTGCGGAAAAGTCAAGGAGGAAAGTGAGGTGTTGTTTTCAGCGTGTCGTGAAGGTGCTCCCTGGATTACTTTCGTGTGGGTAAAGACCGATAATCTACGGTGGAACAACCGAGGCGGATGGTCGCGCTGATACAAAGTAAGGGCACAGAGCGAGCTGTAACCGTGACGCCGTCTGTGGAAGCCATTGCTAAAGGTTCGGTAAAGTAAAATGAACTTGAGGAATCGCACGGCGAATCTGCAAGCGTTGACATTAATTTCTTAATTCATGTCAGGAGTGCAAAATAGCCGATCTGTAGGTAATGAACAATATTTCGAATTAATTATCAACAAGAATCAAAAGCCACGTCTTCTCCGTTTTATTTGTGGTCACAGACATGCACTAACCCGCATGTGTTCGGGCTCTTAGTGAAACAGTGTGCATATTTGGACAAATATAGATTTATTCTAGCTCTGTCTGTTCTTCCTGCTGCACGCCACTTATGCTCTCTCATTCGCTGTACTCATCCCTCATCTCATCTCTCTGTTGTAAACATCGCCAAAGTGTGAACCAAGAACATGTCTCAAAACCGCTGTAACCGCTGCTGTCGGCAAATTAGCTCATTTTAATGCGCCTAATGACACTCCCCTATTAATGCAAACCATTCCCTCTTTCCACACAATACCCATCCCACCTTTTCGCAGTCGACCACGCCCCTTTTTGGAAGCCTTTTCAAATCGAAGGTGTGAAAAAACCCAGCTGCAGCAGTGGGGTTTCATGACCCTTTAATGTCAGTATTTGACGTCAATACGACGTTGGCTTGACGTTGTTTTTTGGTTAGTGAATACCACAACCTAAAAACAACAAAAGATCAGCGTCTAATGATGCTAGAATTTGACGTTGTGTGGACGTTACCATTATGACGTCAAAGAGATGTTGGGTTTTGGTCACCATATCTCATGACTTAATGTCAGTATCTGACGTCATTACGACGTTGGCTTGAGATTTGGTTACTTTACAACACAACCTAAAAACAACTAAATATCAACGTCAGCTGACGTCGGTTTTGACGTCAAGTTAACATTGGCATTAGACGTTGAGCTGACATTGATCACCTGATGTCGCAACCAAATATCAACGTCTTATGACATTGTGTGCCTGCTGGGATGCGACCTCAGCTGTGTCCTTACTACAGTGCAACAGTGAAACGGGACCCCTCTCAAACAGTGTCACGCTGCTTTTGAACACTTTCATCTCATTTGAACAAAACCGTGGTAATATTGATAATCGCGATCATTTTGGTCACGATAATCGTGATTAAAAAAAACTTTCATATCGTCCCATCCCTACTCTGCATGGGCCGTTTGTCTAGGTTTCCAATAATGTGCATATGGGAATGCATGCTTTTTAGGGGTGGAAAAAACCTTTACAAAAAACGAATCGATACAAGGACGGCAACTCTGCAAGTATCAATATTTTCAGGGAATGAATTTCAGCTCATATTTTACCGTAAGTGTGAGATGGTGGTCCAGTGGGTTAAACCACTGAACTGATATGCAGAAGGTTGCTGGTTCGATCCCAGCGGTCACCACCAGTGTGTCCTTGAGCACGGCACTTTACTCCATGTTGCTCCAGGGGGATAAGGGCACTGTAAGTCGCTTTGGATAAAAGCGTCTGCCAAATGCATAAATGTAAATGTAAGCTCTGTGCTTATAACGCGGGAAATAATAACAACAGACTGTAATACCACAAACCGCATCACTCTCGCTCACACACACACGTGCGCAGTGTGTACATAAAGTGCATTCTTGCATATTTCTGAACGTGGACCGCTCTGTCCTTGTTTATGTGTTATAGTTACACGTGTTGATTTGACACACAAGTGCAAGCCAGCTGCCCACTTCAGAACTTTCTCTTGCAAATTACAATCAAAGCAGCGGCCTACATTATGCCATATCTACACTGTCAGCGCACTCGTTCATTATACAACACAACTGACAAGAAAAACAGCAGCCGCAGTAAAACGTGTCTAATGCTTAATTAATACATTTTGTTTAGATATGCAATAATCTAATTAAATCTGCACTAATTTGCATACATTTCCAGAACAGAGATCTAAACATTGGATAAAGCCAGATTCACAATTCTTGTTTTATTGTGTTACCATAAAGGTTTTTTCTTTTTAAATCTACAGACACAAATAGATAATTCACATAAAAGTGTACTTTGGATGCTTTCTTTCCACTAAATAATTAAATGAGTAAAAAGCCAAATAGCCCAAAATCTCAAAACTGACCAGTGTCATGTGACATGTTGAAACTTATGGTAAGGACTGTCAATTAAAAGAGTAGAAACTGGCAAATATTTAATCTCAAAGATTATTTGAGGAACATTTCTAGTTGTTGGCCTAAACACCCTATATTACAATTATTGTCAAGGATATATGTTCTCCTTTTCTTCAGTGCATTCAGACACTGTATGTTGAATCGGCTGCATGAACAGTGTGTGATCACATGCTAAAGCAATTTTCCTAAAACACACCCGGACTGACTTGTAAAGTCTGTGAAGAAAAGCAGTCCAATTCTCATCTTACATATACAGCAGTTTTTCCTCAACCGGGTACACATTTAACACGTCTCCCTCATCTGACACAGCCGTCTTGGTGTCTCTAAGGACATAATAATGAGTTGAATCAGGTGTGTTTAATTAGGGAGACACAAAATGTGTCGTGTTAGGAACTACTGACATGGAGTTTCGAACGGTCAGTGCAAAACTGCTCTAAACCTCTCTTAAAGATGGACGTAATCCAGCTTTACAACCCTGATCATCAGAGAGGTTTAAAGCTGGCGAATCCTCGACATAATGTGCAGGTCAAGCCCTTTGAGCTCTTGCGTTTAACACAACCAATGTAATGATTGTTTTAAGAGCCCGGTGAAGACACACAGAGAATACTGTAGAGAAGGGGGTAGGGGGAGAGGGGGGATATATGGATAGGGCCCTATGATTATGATGTGATATAGACTAGCGTCTGTGAATATTAAACTGCAAAAGACTATTTGAATATGAATTCTGACTTGGTCGGCATTACTGGGAACGCCCACAAAACGTCATATATATGCCGGTGGGCCATTAGAATGACCTTGTTCGATTTTTTATCTCTTTGTAATGATTAGGATTTATCTTTGCTTCTTGCAGTGCCGAAAAGTTGCCTTGTGACGTTCTGCACCTCTAATAAGTAAAAAAAAAAACCTGATCTGAAGTTTTATACTGCTAAATAAACAGAGCTGTTCGTCAATTCCGAAAGCCTGCAATACGTCCTTTACAACTAAACATTTGCACTACATGATGCTGGTATTATTGTAAAGATTAAAAAAAGAGATTTCATTCCTTGCAATGGCAAAAGTTTGTTGAACAAAACGCCAATAAAGTCATACTTGTCACGGGACTCGATTTATCGTTAAAGCAGTTTTTCACGATGAGCGATCACAGCCACCTAATGCATGAGGTTATTAACAGTGTTGGGGAAAGTTACTTTGAAAAGTAATGCATTACAATATTGCGTTACTCCCTTAAAAAGTAACTAATTGAGTTACTTAGCTTCTTTTTAAGAAAAGTAATGCGTTACGTTACTTTTGCGTTACTTTTTCTCACCTGCGCTTGTTTTTTTTTTTTGTGTTTTTTTTTAATTGCAAAAAAAGTTCTATTTTTGTGCAAATGTAAAGACCTCTTCATACCAAAATTGAAATAATAAGCCTCAGTCCAGTGTTCATTTTGACAGCATATTTTGATTTAGTTTTAGTCATAGTCTTTTGACTAAAATGCCATTTAGATTTAGTCATATTTTAGTCACCTGAATTGTTTTTAGTTTTAGTCGACTAAATATCATAAGATTTTAGTCGACTAAATCTACAGTAGAGTTAGTCTCCTAAAATCTAATGAGTTTAGTTCAATTGTAATACATTAAGCATTTAAGCATTACATAACCGACTGTCACTTGAACTGACATTTTCACATCATTTTGTTTTTGACATTAAAAATACACGAAAGAGCTCAATTCACTTTTCTGTTTGTTTTTAAAAACATCTATATAGTTTTTATAACTTTGTATTTCTGTTTTAGTCAGTAGCCTATATCATGTTAAGCTAAAGCTTCAAATAAGTTTGTTTATTTATTTTTTTAATAGTTTTAGTTAACTATTATAACCCTGATACTTTATTTAATATGTGTCAAATACTGGTCTTTCCTCCTGACTGTGAATTAAATGGGAATGAAACTAAATACAGTTTATTGTGTAAGCAAAAACAAATATATAATGCGTGACTTTTAATTATAAACCAGCTGGAAATACACCGGGACTCTTATTTTGAAATCTGGCCTTACTATTGCAGTTGCAGGAGCTCATTCAAGTTCAGGAGATAAAATATGCATTGTTACAGCCGTCTAAAACACATTACTATATAAACATCGTAAAGTAAACATTGTCATTATTCATCAGCATTAGTTCATAAACAATTGCCTGGCATAAATGTGTGTTATTCATTGTGAGCCTGTAGAAGCGCAACAGCGCCGTGTTCTCCAGCGGTTAGATCTGCACGTTCAAATCAAATGTGCGCATCTGTAACACAGGACATCAGTTCTGACTGGATCTCTTCCCTAATCGTCCCTCCTTAACATTTTCATCTCGTTTTTATTTGTTGACGAAAATGACAGTTGATTTTCGTTATAGTTTTTGTCATCCAACACTAGTTTTTATGTAGTTATCGTCTCGTTTTCGTCAGTGAAAAAAGGTCGTTGACGAAAATTATGACGAAAATTATTCGTCAACGAAATGAACACCGCCTCAGTCTGAGGTAAAAATGTGCTGCCATTCTGGATAATGGAAGAATAGGATGCAGGAGAAAAAAGTTTTACCAATAAAAACAAAAAATCTAGTAATTTTTGCTCATGGTTTAACTGAATCATCGAAGGTCAGCAGCAAGACATTAGTCAATAAAGGTAGATTAAATGCATAAAAATATTTGTTTTATTTAACATTTATATATTTGAGGTTTGCATAGTACTCTGATTTTGCATTTGACTGATTTTATTCATTTTGAGGAGTACAGAATCTTTATTGTGCAAGTGTAAATGCTCACATTTAGTCTAGAACTACAATAACACATTTACACAAACGCCTCTGCACTTACTCTCGATTTTTTTCAACATGGGGACAGGAGAGCTGTCAGTCAAATAAATGTGAAAAAGTAACAGATATTTTGTTGCAAATTTGAAAAGGAATGCGTTATTTTACTAGTTACTTGAAAAAGTAATCTGATTACGTAACTCAAGTTACTTGTAATGCGTAACACTGGTTATTAATGTGCAAAACATTCAAAAGTCTTCTTTATTTCATGATGGGAAGGGCCGGGCTCATGCTTTTGCTTCAAGCTGATAGTCACATTATATGTATGACACTTGTACATTTTCTCGTCAAAATGCAGCTGCTCCCACAAATATTACACGACATTATAGCTAGGCTACGGTACTTCATAAATCCCGCAGTCTTTTGATGAAAACGGTTGCTATAAAAAAGTAAATAAAAAAACTTTGCTATTGTCAGTAATTCTAATAATATTTTTACACTGACATGTCAACTCCAAATATCAGTTTCATAGCATAAGATACGTTTTATGATCATTTTAAAATGTTAAATGTATGTAATAGATACTTTGAATCTATTAATTCAGGAAAACTGAATTAACGTCTTCATTGGTGATTTGTGAAGTAGGCATGTCATATGGGGGTCGGCGGAGTGGCATGTATTTTGATGAGAAAATTACACCTCTGGCCATTGATTCTGTTGGGTCGTTTATCAGTCACAGATACTGTACGGACAATCTGACCCAATACGGCTCAGTTTTTCTATATATCTTACTCTGTCGAGGGGCAAATGTGATTCTACACCGGCTATACTGGGTTAACCCCATGCACAATGTGGGGGAATGGACTGTTTTCCCCCAAGCCACGCCCCCAGCTATGACACAACGCCGACCAAGTCTATGAAACTGTAAGATGTAAATTGATCAAAAATTGACCGATAAATATCGGCGGCCGATACATCGGTGCATCTCTAGTCGTATCATAAACACACAGAAACTCAAAGTACTTCACAGCAAACCTGTCAAAATAAAAGCTCGGTTTAACATGAAGAAATTGTGTCAGAAATAAATTTTAATTTCATGATTAAAAGATACATTAAATTAATGTTTTATGCCTTCATTTAATTGCCAGAAAGTTAAAATACACAATATAAATATAATCTTTTTTTTAAATTTATGAATAAAGTTTTTTTTTTAATAAATTAAATTAATTAGACATGTTTTTTTATTATTACAATTTAATTAAACCATCGAAACGGAATCCAGAAAACTTAAAACCGAAACTGGTAATTTGGTAAAAAAAAAAATTAAATGGAATTTGAGGGGGAAAAGTTTAATGATTTCAATTAATTAGACATGCTTTTTGACTACCAAAATGAAAATGGAAAAAAAAATGAATTTGGATTTTAATTGCAATTTTAGCAAATGCATTTACTTTCAAAATATTGTTCAAAAAATGAATCAGAAGGAAATAAAACGAGCAGTTTAATCGGCAGCTTCTCTAATGAAGGTGCTACAGCATGTACTTTTTATTAGCATGCAGCATTCTGATTGGTAAACATCTTTTGCGTGCAGATGAGAATATCAAAGTTTAAAATAATACGCTTTTAGTCATTTAGAAATTACTCACGCTTACATCGTACTATCCTAGTTTAAACGGAGAGCTCATGGAGTTACCTACTGTACCTCACAGATGTGTCTCCAGAAAACAACACTCAAGTAATCTCACATTTCAAATACTTAACTATAAAGAACAAACTTTCTGCCTATCCACATGAACTTTATAGTTCTAGAGACCACAGTGAGGGTAGATGCCATAAAAATGTAATTAGACACAGATGAATATGAAAAGAAAGTACAAAAGGTATATAAAGTTCCACAATAATAATTTTGTTAGTAAACCATAAATTCAAAAACACACTTTTCCTTGAAAACAAATGTTACAATGCGAAATATTTTGCTGATTGGTTTGTAGTTTAACACATTCCTAATGAGGCTTTCAAGTCATTTGAACTGTTTCTATGCAAGCCATTGAGTTTGCAATAAAAATGGATGTAGAAAAATCAATAAATATAACATTTTCAGCACTGACTCGAAACACACTTTCCCGCTGATCCACGGATGAATGAACTGCATGTTTAAACCCAAGAGCCTTCAGCCTTGTTTTCATTTGTGTCAACTCGTCCTCAATAAGGTCTATATTCTTACTGTATTTCAACAACCGTTTCATTTGTTCTCAAAATTCAAAGGAATTTTAGTCAAAACACTCAAGACAAAGTTGATACTTAAAGCAAACATTACTAAGGTCTGAAACACACTCTATGCAAGCACAAGAAAGTAAATACTTCTGAATGCATAGATGTCTCAGACTATTGTACAAGTACGTGTTGCCACAAGAATCGCTATAGCACAAACTTCTAGTGAGCTTTTACTTTCAGGCGAGACAATTCGAAGAGAGTTGATGTCAGCATGTTTATAGCTACTGTACAAATGAATCTTCAATACAAATATATTTTGTGTTCAGCAGAAGAAAGAAACGTATACAGGTTTGGAAC
The DNA here is from genome assembly GCA_023566225.1 of Romanogobio albipinnatus. Classification (NCBI taxonomy): domain Eukaryota; kingdom Metazoa; phylum Chordata; class Actinopteri; order Cypriniformes; family Gobionidae; genus Romanogobio; species Romanogobio albipinnatus. The sequence continues at coordinate 56,166,462 of CM042244.1, forward strand.
AACCAAAATTTTGGGTGATTAATTATATTTTATTTTAATTCAATTTTATGAACTAAGCAGCTCAATAACATACACACTTTAATCACTGGAAAAAACTAAACATGGACGTATTTAGACATTCATTCTTATTCAGAACTTAAAAATTGAGTTGAATTCTCCATTGAACCTTTTTCGTTACAGACAGAGTGGCATCCAAATTCACATTTGAAACCTAATTGTGTATAATTTATGTTGTAGAACAAAAAATGTGAAAGTCATGTTTACAATGAACCTTACTTTACTCATAAATCCAAAACTGCTGTTCTAACAAAAAAACCCTAAAGGAAATCCAGAGGGAACCAATGGAAAATTAGCCTTGCTCTGGTTTAATGACACAGACATTTAAAGGTAACTCAATCGCCCCTTGAGAACTGAGGCTTGTTACCGCCGCAGAAACACAAACGCACATATGTTTAAATGGCAAATTAGCTTGGAAAGCATACATTGTGTAAAGTATGTTTCTGGCCTAAGAACTCAATTAAGTCTCTTGAATTATGGAAGCGCATTAACATTCTCCTCTTGTGTGTTTTTCCTCCTCTAGTCTCGTACCTCTTCCAAAGCTTCACCGAGGGCGAGCTGAAGAAGGTGATTGCGACTCTGGTGGACCGAAAGGAAAGGAGGATCAGAACGGAGACGGGGCGGAGAACAAAACGAGCGCGGAAGGGCCCGAAGCCATGCTCTCTGCATGAGATCGAGCTCACGGTGAGCGAGCTTGGGCTCGGGTACGAAAGCGACGAGACGGTGCGCTTCAGGTACTGCAGCGGGAAGTGCATCCATGAACGACGCAACTATGACTTTGTAATGGAGCACATGCAGTTGAATAACGGCTCCAGTGAGAAGGGGCGGCAGGGACGGGATAAAGGGAAAAAAGACAAGGCACGCTACACTCCTTGTTGTCGCCCTACGAAGTTTGAGAAGAAAATGTCTTTCTTTGACAAGGACAGATTCTACACAATCCAGAACGTGTCTGCGAGAGCGTGCGGATGCGTATGACATTCGGGAAACTGTGGAAACTTCAGGGAGTATGTCTACACATTACCATAGGAATACCAGAGGATGTTTCAGAATGCCATGGCGACCGTGTGACACGAAGAAACCGTGGAACTATTCGAGATCGTCCGGTACGCCACCATGGAAATAATGAAAGCTACAGAAAATTGATACACAAAACACAAAAGACAAGGCCTGAATTGTCTTAAACCGACTGTGGAAAGTTTGTCACAGGAAAAAGTTTTGATTCTGCCTTTTCAGTGGTTACTGGCAAATTCAGGCCAAATTGGTTTCAAATTGGTTTAATCAATGGGACCGAAAGCTGGCGGGAGACTCGTTTTGCCTTCCACTGGAAACTTCTGCAGAAGAACAAGTACAGATATAATAGTATTTATCCGAAGATATATAAATGGTAGAGGGCTACAGCGACAACTGTATGCTGCTCGCTTTTGTTACGAATCTGAATACTGAAGTATGAAGTGCAACACAGCTGTGAAAACTACCTCATTTCTTTCTTTGTTTCGTTTTTTGTTTGTTTTCTTAGAAGAATGTACATGCAATGAATCTTGATCTACCGCACCCACTTCCTGGGATTACCTTAGTCAGAAATATGAATCAGAGGTATACATGTAGAAAAAGGCTTCTCAACCAAAAGTTTCCAAGGATAGATACTACCTAAAGCAACATTGCAACTTCAAACGTATATCAAGCCCTCAAATTTGACTTTAAAGCCTTGCCAAAGCATGTCTGATCAAATCCCACTTTCTCTCGTCTTCGAGACTATTTAAACCCAGATATTTATATTCAAAATAAGAATAGGCTACCAAAAAGCCAATAGGGAAAAGTACGGCTTCAAATGTTTCCCCAAAGGTGTCGTCCCTCTATGACCTTAAAAGTTCATTTTGCTCATGAACATGTTCATGTTTACATTGGACAATGATCAACTCGAGATATACATTGTCTTTTGGAAAGTAATTCCAGATTTAGACTTTCCAACAGCAAACGTATACGTTTATGGACAAGTAATTGTAACCTTTATTTATTCAAATGGAACATTTACTCTTAAAATTAAAGGTTCTTTGATTGTTCTTTACATTAATCAAAGATCTTTCCCCTTAAAGGGATACCCATAAAACTCAGTCATCATTTACTCACCCTCATGTCGTTCCAAACCTGTAAGATTTTTGTTCATCTACGGAAAACAAATGAAGATATTTTTAATCAAATCTTGAGTGATTTCTGTCCCTCCATTGACAGCTACGCAACTACCACTTTTACCCCTTTTCCACCAAGGCAGTGCTGGTGCTGGTGCTGGTTCGGAGCCAGAGCCTAGTTTCTGATCGGTTCTTTGTCTTTCCACACCCAAAGCACCAGCTCTGAACCAGGAGAAGTGGTTCTTAAGTAACACCAAAACATTGCTGGTCTAGAAGTAAGAACCGCTTGCGTCAGGGGCAGGGTTACCGTAACCAACAAGACCAACACAAACTTGTGTCCACCATTTTTTAAATGGCTAATCGAGCTAATAACTGCTCGATTGTAATCTCCGTCTGTACAAATTACGGTGAGCTGCACGAATGCATTGGATTGGCTGTGTTTTGATGCGCAGACCGATTGCCGTATGACCACGAGTATAACGAGAGCATACGACTCCTTAAGCGTTTGATTCGTTCACGCAGTGTTTTGATATCATACGCTGATCGTCTGCGCAGCGCTGATGCATCTCGAACAAGCCTGGTGTGTTTGGTGGTCCAGTGGGTTAAACCATGGAACTCATACGCAGAAGGTTGCTGGTTCGATCCACCAGTGGTCACCACCAGTGTGTCCTTGAGCAAGGCACTTTACTCCATGTTGCTCCAGGGGGATTGTCCCTGTAATAAGGGCACTGTAAGTCACTTTGGATAAAAGCGTCTGCCAAATGCATAAATGTAAATGTAAATGTGTTTCCCGCTGCCTCGCTAGAGTTGCTGAGAAAGATGAGACAAATTCTGTGATGTAAGACTGGCTCTGTGGCGGCGCTCCTGCTCGTGGAAAGGCAAACCGGTTCTTAGAAGGCTTGTCAGTCAAACCAACTCAAACCAACAAACCGGCACTAGCGCTGGCTCTGAACTAGCACCCGGTTCATTTTGGTGGAATTGGAGGGTATTTGACGCTTCAAAAAGTTAATAAAGAGATCGAATAGGATATGAACTGAGCGGTTTAGTCCAAATTTTCTGAAGAGACTCGATCGCTTTATATGAACAACAGATTTAATTTTGGCTTTTATTCACATAAACATTCATCAACTCACACATCAGTTATGGTAAATGGAAGCTCAAGCATGTTCGCTTCACGTGTGAGAACCAATGAGGTTCATTCTGGTGTTACGCAGCACTTTTGAGCACCATCTTGTGGTGCGTGTTTTGATAGACCCATAGCGTTTTCCAGATGGCAACAGTACAAACATATGATGGGCTGGGTGATACGAGTCCTCCAGAATGTTGTGTGTTTTCTGCAGGCAACGGGAGGTAATATGTCATCAACTGTTGGTTTGTGATGATGTTCTGCGCAGTCTTTATGACTCTCTGCAAAGCCTTTCAATCAGCTGCAGAGCTGCCTCCATACCATACCAGCATGCCATATGTGAGGACACTCTCAATGGAGCAGCGGTAGAATGACACCAAGTGCTGTTGTGGTAGGTTAACCTTCCTGAGCACTTAAAAAGTACAGCTGCTTTTGTGCCTTCTTGACTAACGCCGTGATGTTTATCATCCATTAGAGGTCCTCTGAGATGTGTGCCCAGAAATTTAAAACTGGTCACTCGTGTTGTAGTACTCAAGACCGGTCTTGGTCTCGAGACTGGTCTTAAGACCATTTGGTCTTGGTTTCGTCTCGGTCTCGACTGCATTTCTCCTCAGTCTTGTCTTGGTCTCGGACTTAGAGGACTCAAGATTTTATCTCAAGACCACAACTGCTGGGATATCACTAAATTGTCAGTGCATTGTCTGATTTAACATCATTAATGTGATTTGATATAAAACTTGCAATCAATAACTTCTTTGAATTGTGATTTCTTTTGTTACTGTGCTGCCGGGTTCAGAATCAATGCAGCAATGTCTCAAAAATGCACAAAATTAATATAAATGCCTACAAATTTCGAGATTTAGTTTTTTTTTATATATAACATAGAATATAATTAAGCAATATCACAAGAGCAAGAGAGCTGTTTTCATGAATATAAGTGTGATTGCAAATGATATTGATTAACACAAATGTTCAATAAACAAGAAGTTGATATTAAATTATATTTTAAACTGTGTCTTTGCTAATTCGGCAACGTTTGGTTATTAAATGAATTGGCTGCTTTAAACAAATCGGTTGAATAAAGGATTCCGTGACTGTTAAACAATGTTCATGTTTTAATGTTAAATTAATCTGAACATTATTTATGCAGGTGTAATTATACCAATTCAGATGCAACTTCTGAGCCGTGAATTTGATCGGTAACAGCGTTAGAGTGTTTCACTATTCTAATTGTATTTAAATATAAGTCATTTCTCAGACAGTAGATATGGATCTTTTAGATGAATTTAAGGAGTGCTGGTCTGGTCTCGCCCTGTCTTGGTCTTGTCTTGGTCTCAACCCCGCAAAGTCTTGGTCTTGTCTTGGTCTCGGCACACGCTGGTCTTGGTCTCGACTTGGTCTCGGTTTAGGTGGTCTTGACTACAACACTACTGGTCACTCTCTCCACCATCTCATCGTTGATGTGCAGTGGTGTGTGGACATCCTGTTTCTTTCTGAAATCAATGATGAGTTCTTTTGTTTTCTTGATGTTTAGAGACAGATTATTCACTGTGCACCTCACCATCAGCCTCTGTAGGACACAGTCATGTCATCTGCAAATTTGATAATGATGTTAGTGTTAGAAGATGGTACACAGTTATGAGTATACAGAGAATAGAGAAACGGGCTCAGCACACAGCCTTGTGGGACTCCTGTGCTGAGTTTCAGAGTTGAGGAGTGATGCGTGCCCATCCGCACTGACTGTGGCCACTTTGTTAAGAAGTCCTTAATCCACAGGCAGATGTTGTGCTGTATGCCTAGGTCAGACATCTTGGAGAACAATCTGCTGGGTAAGATGCTGTTAAATGCATAACTAGTCAACGAACAGCAGCCGTGCACACGTTTTTTGGTGTTCCAGGTGGCACAGTACGGTGTGGAGGGCATCATCTGTCGATCTATTTGTCCTGTGTGCATACTGGTGGGGGTCCAAGGTGAGTGGTAGAGTAGCCTTGATGTGATGCAGAACCAGCCTCTCCAGGCATTTTGTGATTACAGGTGTCAGTGCAATAGGCCTATAATCATTGAGGGATGTTATGGCAGCCTGCTTTGGCACTGGCACTATTGTGGACATCTTCAGGCAGGTTGGAACAGCGCACTGCAACAGAGAAAGCTTAACGATATTTGTAAATACCTCACCCAACTCAGCAGCACAGTCTCTGAGGACACGCCCTGGGAGGCCATCCGGACTAGCTGTTTTCCGTATGTTAATTTTACGGTGAGTGCGTATCACCTCTGCAGGCTGGATGATGAGTGTCTGGCTGTTGGTGAAGGGAGCTGAATTGATGGTAGTCACAGTTCTTTCCACCTCGAAGCGGCCAAAGTACTGGTTGAGCTGCTCAGCCTCTTAGGCACTGTTGTTGTTCAGGCTACTGGTGTTATTCTGTAGCCTGACGTCGTCATACTCAATTCTAGTCAGAATTTGAGTCTGATACTGCTCCGTTGGGCTGTGATTATGGGGCGTGTTTAAACCGAACCAGGAAAGACCTCAATTGGATAGACCTACAACCAATCAGAGCAACAGAGCGATGCATAACGTTAGTTGTCAAATGTCAACAGAACTCAACTGCACTGTGTTGCCAAGTCCGCGGGTTGATGCGACCCCAATTATGTGATATACAGACCCAGGAATGCGAAATTTAGCAGCCGTGCCAAAATAACACATATTTTACCCCCCAAATGCCATTTTTCCCGGAGAACCCCCCCACCCGGAAAGCTATTGGGCTTGTTTTTGGCTAGTTTTGAGTAGCAATTGGGCGAGTTTTGCTGTAAAAACTTGGCAACCCTGTCTGTGCGCGCTAGAATAAGTCACGTTAGAAGAAGATGATGAGCGTAAACAATCTTTGCCGGTGTTGTAAAAAAAGAATTTAAGGATACACAGAGTACTTACCAACACGATCATCATTTCTGAGAGAAATAGTGAAGGTGAATGCATATACGAACAAGTTCTCCGTTTAGGATTAGAACGAATTCAACCCAAGCGTCTTTGATGACGTGGATGATTACGTTACTGTTTATCATCCGTCCATCATCGTCTAAAGCCCGCCCTGACAATTTCATGGGTCCGAACAGTTTCTGTTCGGGCATAATTACTTCTCTATGGATCAAGTCCAGACCGAACTGCCCGTGCAAAACATTTTGTGGGCGGGGCTAAGTTCGTCTGGCATCCAGGCTAGTTATTCTGCCCAGGGATGTAACAAATCCCCTGCCATGTCCATCGGGAGTCAGATTGACTGAAATGGTTCTCAATTCTCCGACTATAGGGTGCTTTAGAATTTATTCTCATGTTACACAGCACGTTTGAGCTTCTCAAGAACCAATGAGGTTCATTTTCGTGTCACACGTCACGTTTGAGCTTCAGCAAGAACCAATGAAGTTCATTCTTGTGCGTCAAGCAGGTTCAGTTGAGCTTCCGTTTATGTTCGCAGATGAATGTTTATATGTGAATAAAAGCCTAAATTAAATCCGTTCATCATATAAAGCCATCGAGTCTCTTCAGAAAATTTGGACTAAACCGAGCGTCAAAGTTGTGTAGCAGTCAATGGAGGGACAGAAATCGCTCAGATTTTATTTCATTAATTCATTTGTGTTCCAAAGATGAACAAAAGTATTACAGTTTTACGACATGAGGGTGAGTAAATGATGAACTATCCCTTTAAGAAAATGTTTCTGCTGTACAGGGTTCTTCAGTGGCTAAATGGTTCTTTGGAGATTAAATAAAATTATTGATTCTTCAGATCAACGTATTGGTTTCTGGCTTATAAAGTACGTAGTGTTAAATTTCACACGTCTGGGTCATTTAAACTCAATCAAATGAAAGACATAAAAAATTATTTTATTATGTCTTTTTAAAACAAATTATGGTATCATAGAAATTCATTGCACTCATTCGCATTACAGCAAGACAAAAAAAAATTATTTCAGTTGTGAACTATTTATACATTGTGCATGGTAGTATTTTTGTATCACCTTTAATTTATGCTGATTTAAATAAAATAAAAAAAATACTGTATTGCAGTAACAACAATAATGAAAATCAGTTATTTCTTTTGTTCTGCAAAAAAGTTTTCCTAAACATAAGCATAATTTTCTGTATAAATATACATATTTCCCTTTGATTTTTGGGACAAAATTATAATGAGATTTACACATACATGGTTTTCTACCCAAATTACCTCAAGTTTGTGGCTGAAAATCCCTTTGAACCTTTATTTTTTTACGAGTGTGTTCCACCCTTTCATTAGAAAACGTTATTTGTGTTATTCTAGGTACTGGACTAATCTGGACGGAGTATGAAATCTGTCATAAACACAGTTAAGTGATCATTGCATGTGTGAAGATGAACTGCTGAAAAAGACCAATGGTGGAGTTGACAGTTCTAAGCTGTTCAGACGTACAGGATTAAGCGTTAAGTTTAGCTTTGTCCTTTCAGACACATATTGTAAAAGTGCAGACAGTCTTCTCAGTGCTACATTCCAATTAAAATCCTGTATATATTACACCGTATTCCCAAGCTTCAACCCCCAGTCAGAAATGCAAAACGACAATCTGATATATTTGAATTGGAGTCCAATGAACCACAATCCCTGAAAAGTTCATACATCTACAATTGCGTTTCTTGATATTTCTGCAGATAACGTCTTTATCCTTGTTGTTCTTTCTCCCCGAAAAACACTGTGGTCTAATTGAATAGCTCAGAAGTAATTAAGGACAAAACCACAAATGAGATTGGAGTCACGCCGGGATCCGTCAAGCCCTAAACAGGTCTTTCCTTCGAAGCTAATGGAATTACTGTAAAAACAAGGCGACAGCTAATGGGGCATGCAGTGATTTTACATGGATCAGTTCCATTTCAATTCAGGTTGAACATTTTCTTGTCATTAATGTATTTGAATTACAACATATCTTCTGATTCTGAATAAAAATGCCATTTCCAGGTTCTTGCCACACACTGTCAAACAATTACGCAAGGAATTAATCAAGTTTAAACAACCAGTGCCCTGTGGAAATATCAACAGTAGACAAGGAAATGTGTCTTTAATTTGTTTTTTGAAATTTAGGGCACCTTGCCAATGGAACACTAGTAAGCGATTAAACTGTGTCTAAGCTTGCTAATTGGATACAGACCTATATGTGATCGCTTGCTTTGACCAGGCAGTGTCAGTGTTGTCTATGCAAATAAAAATATTATTTTGGAAATATGCAAACATTTTCCAGCATGTACGGAAATAGATCCAAAGTTTTTGTCCTCCTCTGGGAAAAAAAGATAATAGGACAAGGGGTTCAGTGACTCCACTTCTGTCCATTTATATTGGAGTGGAGTACTTCAGTGTCTGTATTTGTGTGTAAAAATGAGTTACTGCGGCAGTATTACAGGAATGCAAATGTGTGTGTGCGCGCATGCGTGTGTGTGTTGTTGTTGTTGTTACATTTCCCATGTCAACCAATCATGATCAGCATTTGGGAGTGTTGGATATTTCACACCAACAGCAGAAATGTCGATGCAGTGCATCTGTATTGTGGATAAACCGTATTTATTGCAAAATGCTTTACATTTATATTTAGATATTTCAGGAGGGAGACAGAAACTTATTTATTATTATTGTACACTTGTGCCAAATGGAATTTCTAAAGTCGGCTGAATAAACATACCCAGCTTACAACAACGACAGAGTTGCTTATTTGTCTGAGTTTCTAAATTCACTTTCCTGTTTATGCTCATACAAGATGTGTAGACAGCAGATTTACAATGCCGCAACTTCAGGGCACAAACAGAAGAATTCAATTCTGGTGGGAGAGATCTTGTTTATGAAGCTTTGATGTTTGAGCTCTTGAGGTGATGCAAGGACGGTAAAAAACTAAAAATTAAACCAATAACATAAGTGGATGACTCATTAACGTCAAAGCGAAAACAGATTCTACAAAATGCCCTAAAATAAACAGAATGTAAAATATAACTCATTCCATATAACACACCTTTATCACCACTGATGCAGCCAATTGGGTTTTGAGGTCACATAAATTATTCAATTGAGATCACTTGTGTGGTCAAGGGGTTTGACTCTATATAATAACACCTCAATCTGGAGTTCCAGCTCTCTGGTGACTCTTACCCCTTTTCCACCAAGGCAGTGCTAGAGCTAGATCGGAGCCAGAGCTAGTCCCAGTTCATAGTTGGTTCAACTGAGGAGCCTGCTAAGAACCGTTTGCTTTTCCACAGGCTAGAGAGCCACAACAGAGCCAGGTCTTACGTCACTGTATACGTCTCATCTTTCTCAGCAACGCTAGCGGGAAACACACACACAACAGGCTTGTTTGAGATGCATCGGCGCTGCGCAGACCGATCCACGTATAATATTTAAAAAAACGCATGAGTGAATCAGAAGCATAAGGAGTCGTGTGCTCTCGCTGGACTCGTTACCATACGGCGATCGGTCTCTGCACAGCACCGCTGCCAACAAGCCTTCCATCAACACTGCAAACATTGCGTTACTATTGATTCACATGGCTTTACGATCCTACATCGGCATCAAAACACAGCGAATCCAACGCATTCGTGCAGTTCGCCGTAATTTGTATAGACGGAGATTACAAACGAGCAGCAGCTGTTAGCTCCATTAGCTGCTATTTCAACAAATGGCGGATCTCAAGTCTGTGTTCGTCTTGTTAACCCCGCCCCCAGCGCCTGACGTAATCGGTTCTTACTTATAGCCCTGTTCTTGCCCAGCAATGTTTTGGTGCAACTTAAGAACCACTTTTCCTGGCTCGGAGCTGGGGCTTTGGGTGTGGAAACACAAAGAACCGATTTGAAACTAGGCTCTGGCTCCGAACTAGCTCTAGCACTGCTTTGGTGGAAAAGGGGTATCTGTGGCAGAACTTACAACATTAAGAAAAAAGATCACTCCAAGCAACTACTTGAAAAGCATAAGGGAGGAAACGACACCAGAAGACTTTCATGGCACTGAATATCCCTTGGAGTACATTTATATCAATAATTAAGAAATGCAAGACTACCACAACTAAATGTCCTTGAATCAGAGTCCAGAGTCCTTCAATCTTATGTCTTAAAGTAAGGGTAGAGAATTTTCAGAGAGGAACATCTTTTCCAAATGACAGTAGTTATGGCGTAAACGCAGCATAAGCTGGTACGACTTTGATGCTGAAATTTTAAAAACGTGATGATACCAGTCTTTCCTTCTAGAATTTTAAATGTGCTGTTGAGTGGATTCATAAACACCTCTGATTGGCACCTCTGTTCACAAGCTCAACATATATGTCTCTGATTGACCATCGTGTTCACAAGCTCAACATATACGTCTCTGATTGACCATCGTGTTCACAAGCTCAACATATATGTCTCTGATTGACCATCGTGTTCACAAGCTCAACATATATGTCTCTGATTGACCATCGTGTTCACAAGCTCAACATATATGTCTCTGATTGACCATCGTGTTCACAAGCTCAACATATACGTCTCTGATTGGCCATTGTGTTCACAAGCTCAACAGATATGCCTGTGATTGACCATCGTGTTCACAAGCTCAACATATATGTCTCTGATTGACCATCGTGTTCACAAGCTCAACATATACGTCTGATTGGCCATTGTGTTCACAAGCTCAACAGATATGTCTGTGATTGACCATCGTGTTCACAAGCTCAACATATATGTCTCTGATTGACCATCGTGTTCACAAGCTCAACATATATGTCTGTGATTGACCATCGTGTTCACAAGCTCAACATATATGTCTGTGATTGACCATCGTGTTCACAAGCTCAACATATATGTCTGTGATTGACCATCGTGTTCACAAGCTCAACATATATGTCTCTGATTGACCATCTTGTTCACAAGCTCAACATATACGTCTCTGATTGGCCATTGTGTTCACAAGCTCAACAGATATGTCTGTGATTGACCATCGTGTTCACAAGCTCAACATATATGTCTCTGATTGACCATCGTGTTCACAAGCTCAACATATACATCTCTGATTGGCCATTGTGTTCACAAGCTCAACAGATATGTCTGTGATTGACCATCGTGTTCACAAGCTCAACATATATGTCTCTGATTGACCATCGTGTTCACAAGCTCAACATATATGTCTCTGATTGACCATCGTGTTCACAAGCTCAACATATACGTCTCTGATTGGCCATTGTGTTCACAAGCTCAACAGATATGTCTGTGATTGACCATCGTGTTCACAAGCTCAACATATATGTCTCTGATTGACCATCGTGTTCACAAGCTCAACATATACATCTCTGATTGGCCATTGTGTTCACAAGCTCAACAGATATGTCTGTGATTGACCATCGTGTTCACAAGCTCAACATATATGTCTCTGATTGACCATCGTGTTCACAAGCTCAACATATATGTCTGTGATTGACCATCGTGTTCACAAGCTCAACATATATGTCTGTGATTGACCATCGTGTTCACAAGCTCAACATATATGTCTCTGATTGACCATCGTGTTCACAAGCTCAACATATACATCTCTGATTGGCCATTGTGTTCACAAGCTCAACAGATATGTCTGTGATTGACCATCGTGTTCACAAGCTCAACATATATGTCTCTGATTGACCATCGTGTTCACAAGCTCAACATATATGTCTGTGATTGACCATCGTGTTCACAAGCTCAACATATATGTCTGTGATTGACCATCGTGTTCACAAGCTCAACATATATGTCTCTGATTGACCATCGTGTTCACAAGCTCAACATATACGTCTCTGATTGGCCATTGTGTTCACAAGCTCAACATATATTAACATTAACATTTATGCATTTAGCAGACACTTTTATCCAAAGCGACTTACAACTTGGGAGTACACAAAGCGATTGGTCATGAAGAGTCAAGTAAGCGCAACAAGTGCCTGAAATACTGAGACCGTGTACATTGCTCAGTGTAGCACAGGCTAGAGTAGGGAGGGAAAAAAGGGGGAGAAAGAGGAAAGGAAAGTTTTTTTATTTTTTATTATGAGGTTAAGTGCTCACGGAAGAGCTGAGTTTTAAGTTGACTTTTGAATGTTGTCAATGATTCTGCGTTTCGGATGGCGTTGGGAAGATCGTTCTACCAGCTGGGAACGTTGAATGAAAATGTTCTGGAAAGAGATTTTTTGCCTCTCTGTGATGGTACCACAAGCCGTCGCTCCTTAGCTGAGCGAAGGCTTCTGGTGGGGGTGTGGATTTGTAGAATCGGGTCAAAGTATGCAGGAGTGGAGCGCGTGGTGGCTCTGTAGGCAAGGGTCAGCGCCTTAAACTTGATGCGAGCAGCGAGTGGTAGCCAGTGCAGAGAGATGAAGAGAGGTGTGACGTGGGTCCTTTTGGGCTCGTTGAAGACAAGACGTGCTGCTGCATTCTGGATCATTCAAAGTGTTTGGATCGCGCAAGAGGGGAGTCCAGCCAGAAGCGCATTGCAGTAATCAAGTCTAGAAATAACCAGGGCCTGTACAAGAAGCTGTGTTGCGTGCTCTGTTAGGAACGGTCTAATCTTCCTGATGTTGTGGAGCGCAAACCTGCATGACCGAGCTGTCTTAGAAATGTGTTTCCTGAAGGACAACTGGTCATCAAATGTTACACCAAAATTTCTGACTGACTTTGATGAAATCATGGATGTACCTAACTGGATGGTGAAGTCATGCTGTATAGCGGGACTGGCGGGGAAGATGAAAAACTCAGTCTTTGCCAGGTTGAGCTGCAGGTGATGTTTTCTCATCCATGCAGAGATGTCAACAAGACAGCTGGAGATTCTTGCAGCTACTGTGGGGTCATCTGGTTGAATTGAAATGTAGAGCTGAGTGTCATCAGCATAGCAGTGGTATGAGAAGCCATGTGCCTGAATGATGGGTCCCAATGAAGTAGTGTAGATGGAGAAGAGGAGAGGAGAGGACCAAGCACTGAGTCATGAGGAATCCCCGTGGTCAGTTGATGTGCTTCGGATTCCTCTCCTCTCCAGGCAACCTTGAAAGACCTACCTGTGAGATAGGACTCAAACCAAAGGAGCGGAGTCCCTGTGATGCCCAGTGATGAGAGGGTGGACAGAAGAATCTGATGATTGACAGTGTCAAAGGCAGCAGATAGATTGAGCAGGACGAGGACCGATGATTTGGAATCAGCTTTAGCTATCCACAGGGCTTCAGTGACCGACAGTAGTGCAGTCTCTGTGGAGTGGCCCCTTTTGAAACCTGATTGGTTGACGTCCAGCTGATTATTCTGTGAGAGGAAGGAGGAAAGCTGGTTGAAAACAACTCGTTCAAGAGTTTTCGCTATGAATGGTAGGAGAGAAACAGGTCTGTAGTTATCTATGAGTGATGAGTTTAATGTGGGTTTCTTAAGCAGTGGAGTTACCCGAGCCTGCTTGAATGTGGTATACATATATTTCTCTGATTGGCCATCATTTTCACAAGCTCAACATATTTTTCAACTTTTTTTTTTTTTTTTTTATCAATCTGTGGTGCCAGTGCTATATTTTTTGGTGTTGTGTGCTGGGGGAATTGCCTGACTGTCAGAGACCGTAATCGACTGGGCAAACTGGTCACAAAATGTGTGTCGTCATGGGGAGGGGTGTGGACTGACGCAGGCCATCCTCAACAACAGCAGGCATCCTTTGCATGACTTTCTGATGGCTCAGAAGAGCAACCGTAGTGACAGGCTCCTCTCCCTGTGCTGTAGGACTGAGCGATTCAGCAGATCATTTATACCAGCAGCTATAAGACCGTACAATGAATATTGCTAATGTGCACTTTAATACTATTGATAGTAACTTTTAACATATTTATTTATTTATTATTGGTTATTAGTTTGTGTGGAGTGTGTATTGTTTTTATTCGTTTTTTACATCTTGTTCTTATTGTGTTTTTGTTTGTATGGAATGCTACTGGACACTCAAATTTCCCCTGTCGGGGATTAATAAAGTACCTACCTACCTACCCACCTGATTTATTATGGATCCACTGAAAGACACCTGCTTTCAAACACTCCCATGTGTTTCTGTGTAAGCGGTGAAGAGCATTGATCATTGTAGCCAATCACATACATATATGTTGAGCGTGTGAACACAATGGCCAAATCAGAGGTGTTTAAGAATCCGTTCAACAGCACTCAAAATTTACAGAAGTCGGTACTTTTGACAACACTAGGAGGAATGCGCGGAGGTATGAAAATACATATGGTGACAGGCAGGTACAGGACATTGATTGGACAAACATTTTATGGCCCTACAATGTGAAGAGACTTTGAACCAGCGAAATAAATAAAAAATTCTGGAACAAATCACATACCCTGCCTTTAAGGAAAGATCCTGTTCTAAATAAGATCCCGAGAGAATTGCCATACTAAACGGATAAGATGTTTTTGAAATACAGCACCAGAACCCAATCCAACTGAGAGTTTATGGGTGAACTTGGAAAAGGCTGTTCACACACAATCTCCATTCAACCTGAGCGAGCTTGAGTTAAACAGAACAATGGAGGGAACAGATGTGCAATGTGTGTGTTGACATGAAAGAATATTTTACTGTTAATCAGTGTCCAAAAAACACACTAATTAATTCCTCTGTGGCTAAATGTAAAACAATAATGCTTCCAACTGGGTGAATACCCCTTCTAAGGGCCACAATACATTTGGAAAATTATGTATAACAAAAATTCTGTGAATTATCCAAAAACCACTAGGCCAGTGTTATATATTTTGTTCAGTTGAGTACTTACAATATCCCAAATGTTTCCAACTATTTGTAAATCGTGAGAAATTGCTATTTTAACCAATGAACCGGGACGTGTGAGGGAGTCGCCTGCCAATGGCGTCATATCTGCGTTTCCCTCGGTTTCTGGTTTTATTTTGCAGAAACGCTTTACTCTCACTGCAGTGTGAACAAGTGTCATAGCAGCCGCTGAGAGAACGCACAGAGTAACGTCATCACATCATTAACACACTCAGATGTGTCTAATATGATCAACAGAGCTGCGTTTCCTCACACTCATGACCGGAAAAGAGGAAATGGCACCGGCGACTGTGTCATAATAAAAGTCCCGCTGCTCGCGAGGCGTGTGTTGCGTTCATCTTATTAACAATCGCTCCAGCGGTTCCTCAGCTCCACAACACTCGGCCCTGCTCTGCTTCAGACTACAGTAACGTTAATAATCACATCCATCAACATGATTTCTGCCCGAGTCCTATCCCGATTCTTTCCCAACGGCTGTGAGGTGAAGACCACATGTCCTAAGATTCTGCGCTCAAACTTGGTGTCATCAAACTATGCTTTTGTTTTGAATAGAAGACCTCTAGCGGATGGAAACATTACATAGTGCACCTTTAATGCATTATTCAGATTTTACCATCATACAATAAACTGAAATGGAGGAAAGCACACAGACACACACAAAAAAAAGCTTTTTACTGAAACGAAACTTGCGATTTAAACTTGTGCAGAGCAGTGGAGGTTAGTCAGAGGAGGTAAGGGAGGCACAGCCTACCCAAAATTGAGGCGAAAACAGGAGTACGATTTAATGTTAATAATATCGCTTTAGCTGACTTCAGTAATATTTTATGCTGTTACATTGGTGAAATTAATAGACATGAAATGAATAACTGCAGGGCTCTAACATTTGAGAGCAGTGGCACCAGGAAAATGTATCAAAGTTAATTTAATAATAAAATGACTAGGCCTATTGTTTTGTTATTAAGTGCAGTTACTACTAATCTTGCATTTTTGTTTACTGGAAAGTGAGGCACAGAGCTTGAATGCAGATAAAATTAACTTTTATTAACAACAGCAAAGCACAAAAACTTGATTTTTATAGGGACATTTTAAATATTCTACTCTTATTAAATGTAATATTGTTCTTTTAGTATCATACTGAACTGATCGACAGCTTCAGTGATAATAAAAGGAGCACTCTTTACTTGTTTTCTGTGTAATTCAGTCACAATTCGAAGAAAAGTTTTTGTTTTTCATGAGACTTTGCGATTTCCTACTTTTTTCCATATATTAGGAAAGGGGAGTGAAAATCGCTAATACGCACAACCGGCGCAACGTCATAGAATGTCTGTGACCAGATTCACGCCCACTTTTTAGGGGAAGATAAACTAGACTCCCATAGACTTCAATACAAAATAGCGGCACAAAACAACATCCTTACACAGCCGGCAGGCTTGAATAACTTAAGAAATCACCAATATTACACATGTCAAGTAATTATATGTCCACCCTGCCTGCCATAGAGTGTGAAAGATACATCCACAAACTTAATTTGGTCAATTTAAAAAACATGTCCCTTCATTCTCCCACCGTCAAATTGGTTTAACAACCCCACCCAGTGGCCAGAGGTGTCTTACCCGGACATTTACACATACCTCATCGAGTCACCAGGTAAGTCAGTGAATGATTTAACTTCGTTTTTGAATTATGAAGTCCGGATGATGCTATCGGAAGCTAAGTCAGGCTAGTTAACTATGGCTGGACAGAAAAGTGCTCTCAGTACTCTAAATATAAAGACATAATATATACATTTAAAGATGTTTACTAGCAAAAACATAATTCACTCGTTACACCAATTTGACGCTGGGTGAATGAAGGGACATATTTTTAAATTGACCAAATTAAGTTTGTGGATGTATCTTTCACACTCTATGGCAGGCAGGCTGGACATATAATTACTTGACATGTTTAATCTGAGTGATTTCTTAAGTTATTCAAGCCTGCCGGCTGTGTACGGACGTTGTTTTGTGCCACTATTTTGTATGGAAGTCTATGTGAAGTCTAGTCTTATTTTCCCCTAAAAAGGGGCGTTGACGAAATTTACAGTTAAGCTCCTGGATGTGCCGGTAGTCCGTATAAAGGTCCTTTCACACTGGACGCGAAAATAACGAATCCGAAATAACGAAAATAATTTGCGCGATGGTTTTGTTTTTTGATCAGCTGTTTGTGTAATTAGTGCTTCCACACTGAACGCGAATGTGCTGCGGCGAAAAAACAATGTTTATTTTTTTCGTTACGATGTCGACTTTTTTGAACTCTCGCAGAGACAGAAAAGGCTTAAACCAATCACATACAAGGAAACAAAGGTCACAAAATGTCCAGTTGGTGTCATTACCTATTCAATCAACATTAACCTTTGCCAGGTATGGCATTTCTCACGAGATTGCAGCTGTAGTTGTAGTTACAGCTGTACAGATGCAGCTGTGTTTGCCCACTGTAGGCTACAGACAACGATAACATCACCTTTTGAGTTAAAACTCGTTCTATCTAAACCTAATTGTGTCCACGACTATGGAAAGTGAATGTGTTTTCGTCAGTACGACTGTGGCACTTAAATGTTTACACTGTGACTCAACTGGAAACATAACAGCTCCGGATCGATTGGTTCCCTGAAGTGTCTCGTCAGATGCGCTGCCACTGTCTCTGGAGGAGCTCCTCAAATTGTCCCACGGACATTTGAAATTAAGTGCGGAACCGGACAGGCGGCCATGATAAAGTTTTAGATCACAGCCTGTACAAGATTAGCAGACTCCCCTTCAGACTCTCTGTTCTTTAAGACTGGGTGCACCCAAAACCTTCTTTTCGGTCTTTTAAATCAAACGAAAAGCTCGTCTTCACTGGGTGAGGAAGTGTGGAAAATATTCTCTTTTCCGCTTCGCTTTTTTGTTACGCGTTCGGTGTGAAAGGGCCTTAAGTCAGAAGTGCTCCTCTGCCGCCATCTACTGGTTATAGTAGTCATTTCATGTCTTGAAAAGTGCTTTAAACGTTTAGTTTTACAAATCATCACATTAAAAATAAATAACATTAAAATTGGATAATATTTAGAGGTTTGAAGTGCTGGAAAAAGTGTGAAGCCCTTAGTCCCCTCGTCGTAACGGCTTAAATGCATAAGCAATTTGACATATTATGGGCTCAAAGAAATGTTTAAATTACTTCACTGGCCAACGGAGCAAACCAACACCGTGACGTCACGTGCTGTGGTATTGCTAGATGGCGTCGCCCTTGCTCCAAAAGCTATAACAAAACATTCTTTTTTCTTTAAAATGGTTACAAATTAATTGTGTTTGTTATATATGTTTTTAAAAAAAAGTTAAAATCAGTTTACTAAATAATGTAAACTTGACTGACTGCTACATTTCCACTTTAAAGGCACAAAATGTAATTTTTCTCCGCTAGAGGTCGCTTATTCAAAACAAAGGTGTAGCTTGATGACGCCTTGATTTCAGGGAATCATGGGAGTTGACGTCTTTACCTCTACAGCCGGTGGAAAAAAAATCAAACGGATATGATGTCATTGATGGGCGACGCACGGACACAGTCCTGTCCTGGTTAAAATTGCTTATTTCTCTGGATTTAAACATTCTTGGAAATATTTGGGATAATGTAAGTACACAAGTCAACAAGATATATAACATTGTTGTTGTGGCTTTTGGATATTTCAATCCAAAAATCTGCCTTTAACACGGACGTTTAGAGGGACAGAAGGATGGATTTTTGATTCAAGTGATATAGGCTGGGAGAGTTAAATTATATTTAATTTGTTTTGCTCCTTATGTTATTAAGTTTCTGTCTAAAAGTGACCAAAAAGCCATTTTAAAGCAGTTAAGCGAGAATAAAAAAAATATTGCGCCTCTATTTTAAATTTTTTTTAAAAATATTTAAAATCCCACCAGGCGTGAAAACATCAACGGAGCAGCTTGATAATCACTGTTCGAACATGACCACAAATACAAATATTGCTATTGGCTGTAAAGACTTACCCCATTGTATAGGCGATTTGTGGGTCAGATGTGGGTCACTTCATTCTGGAGCTGTTCTGGCCACATCATCACTGGTGCACATGAATCCAATGACTCTGTAATGCTGGTCTATGTTTAAAACCAGTAAACAAGCAGGCATAAACTATTGAGGTGTTTGTCTCTGTTTCTTTCCACGTCCAAAACAGACAAAACAATTAAAAGCATTTCATCTGCGTCTCCTGTAAATAAAACTGTACGGGCATCTGAATGGAAAAACACCAACACTGTTTACCATATAAACACATTTGGGTGAATCATGAAACCTGTCAAGATCATTAATGGGTCATATTTCAGAATCAAAAACTACTAATGTGAACCAAATGGAAATTATCATTGAGAATAATGGAGTTGGCATTATGATTTGTTGGTGAAAGGTAATTTGGACTGGTTTTGACAGGTTTCTATACACTAAAACAACAAACTACCTCAATCCACAAACTAATCCATACATGAATATGGTTTGTTTAGACAAATCTCTTTACCTGTACTTGAGTGTCTTAGTTTACCATGGTAAATATGAATGAATTCATCAGTGTCTGATTTAAACCAGTAGGCCATATTTTGGGGATTGTGAGAGACGCGTTTCTTCCTCCAGGGCAGGCGATTCAGCGTCACGTGATCGAGTATTGCCAGTTAGTTACGGTTACTACAATAAAACTAAATTACAAAAATATTCTGAACATTTATTTTGCTTTGAATGTGATCCCATATGAATTTACATTGTTTTACAATATAAAAACAGCGGAAATAATAATTGTACGTGCCTAATATATATATAATGCAGTGATTGACGCAGAAGGTGATGATTGACACGCGTTGCAGCCAATCAAAAGGACAGTTGAGTTTGGAGGGGCGGAGAAACGCGCAAGTGCACCTGAAAAACACCCGAGACACTGCGCACTCCTCCAGAGACCGGCGCAAGATAAAGGTATAATAATATTGAATTTATATTTATTTGATTATATACATGTTGGACCATTTTTTATTTCTACAAAAAAAGGGTAGAAATGACCTTATTTGACGTTAATAGTTTGAGGTTAAATAAAATATGAATATTTAATATAACAGTCATATAGAGAGGTTTTGTCCTTTTTTAGTTTTTTTCTCACTTAATATTTTCTCACAATGTATTGATAAATATGATCATAGTGGTGCGTTATTTTGAGATTAGATTTTTCCTAGAGAAATATTAAATATATCACGTCTGTTGATAATCGTTTTTATGGCGGTTTATGTTTACAATTGCCATGGTTACATTCTTTGAGTTTATGTTTCCAAGCCAACAGAAATCGCTACATAAAACACTTCCTTGTAAGCAGCCCACGTGACGTCTTTCTTGAGGACCACCTTGAGTGAGTAATGGCCGCGGATGCAGTGCACGAGCTCAGACAGCAGTGCCTCAGCAGAGGTGCGGCGGGAATCAAGGGTCTTGGAAGGCAAGGACAATATTCAAATCTCGTTTAAACATCCCACAGTGAATATATAAATCCCATGATTCAAAAGGGTGAGGTGACGTGGGGCAGTGGTTAAGATTCAGGGCTGATAATGGGAAAGTTGTTGTTCTCTGCTAAGCGACTGGTAAATTATTATCGTTGAGATAATTAACCTCAGGTTATTCCAGTGGGACTGAACCAGTGACAGGGTGAATCTCACCTCAACCAAGTCACACACACACACACACACACACACAATATACATGAATGTATGTATGTTAGGGGTGTAACGGTACACAAAACTGACGGTTCGGTACATACCGCGGTTCGGTATGGATTCGGTACAGCAGTTTTACAAAATTGCTTTTTATTAATTTTTATTCAACAGTGGTTTAATGAGAAAAAAAAAATAGTGTCTGTCCTTAAATGAATTAAATTATAATTAAAAGTTTCTTAAAGATAATGCTGTAAACTATATAGGGAGCCCTAACTTACATATAGCTATTAAAGATTAACAACAGAGCCCAAACTATTAGCCTAAATTCAGTTGCTATTTATTTTTAGATATAATAATCAACACTCATAAGCTTCACATAAGGCAGTTTTTGCATTAACTTCTAAATCTAATTATTTTTATTCGTTGTTGAAATATAATCATTTAGTGGCTGTAATTTTCATGAAAATTAGGTTTATTTAAACATACATTAAATAAACAAGACATCACTAACAGGCTAAGTAGTATATAATTAATATATAACGGCTAATATAATGAATATAACGGCTAATATAGTGCATGTATTCAGTGAAAGAGTTGATTTCTCTAGTGAGCTACAGCTGTGGACACTGAATGACTTCTGAGTAAACGTGATTCTGCATGACATTGTTTACACGCAGTTTTATTGTCTTTCCGCGGTTGAAACACAGATGGAGCGATTACACGACATATGATACATTTCAGTAAGTTGTAGTGTATCCTCAACATACCTTAAGATGTATTAATTTATGTTTATTCTTTAGGAAGAGATGATCGCATTGACTCGCGCGCTGCTGCTTTAAGAACTGATACGCATCTATCAGTCACATCACATTAAAGAGCGTTAAAACGGCATTTATCGTTTGAATTTCGAGATAAAATGGACTGAATACTTATTATGTTCGTGTGGGAACTCGGATTGAAGTGTGTTCCGCGCTTACAACAAGCCGACTGTTAACTGTTAAAGATTACATTCATAACTGTTCGGTACACGCGTGCACCGTACCGGAAGCCCTGTACCGAAACGGTTCAATATGAATACGTGTACCGTTACAACCCCTAATGTATGTGTATATATCGCATACTAATACGTAATATCAAAAGAAAAAAATAAGAATTTATATTGTGCATAAAGAAATTTGAGCCTATTTGCATTGTCATTTTCACGAAAACTGGCCCAGTAGAATTCTCAATACTGAAATGCAGCGGTTGTTTTTGTAATCCTCATTATTCTTTGTGATTCTCATTCGCTTTGTGATGCTTATTGTTGCAATATTTTTCAGTATTACAAGGATTTGTATCTAAAACGGCATAAATTACGATTACAGATTCTTTTATTCGCTTTGGTACTATTTTCACAAGAAAGGTGTACATTTTCAAAACTCTTGGTACTAATATCACAACATATCATCAAAAGTGCACTTTTTTCAAACATTTCAGCATATTTTCAATTGTGTTAGTATTGCCTTTCATAAAGCTCTTACTATGAAACTTTTGATTTGCGTCTCTTCTCGTTCAGTTTAATACATTTGGGGAATTGGTCAGTCCCTCCAGAAAAACGCGATTATGCGATCAGTAATCAGCCAAAGTCCGCATATTTAAGTGGGGACCGCATTTTTCTCAAATACACCGCACTTTCGCCGCATAAATTGCCTATTTCCGCGTGCAAAATATGCGGGGCTAGCATGATTTCATAATCCCCGCATTTTCGTTGCAAAAAGAGTCATATATATATTAGCAGAAAGTTGAAAAATGTTCGTTTACTTCACACAAGAGCCGCCATTTCCGCCTATTGCCATGGGAACGTTTTGAAGTGACGTAATTACCCGACGCGAACGTCATCGAAAAGCTGCAAACCCCCGTGTTGAAACCATAGATATCGGTGAAACCATGATGAAGCGCAAACTCCCATTTGCCAACAAAAATAACAGCAAAAGACGCGCAAAGTAGTTTCCCGGTGTGTTGACCGATTTCAAAAAACAACATCATGAAGCTTCGAAGCGTTATGAATCAATGAGTCGATTCAGTGGTTTGGATCGCCAAAGTCACGTATTTCAGCAGTTTGACACGCGATCATGAATCGACTCACTGATTCATAACGTTTCGAAGCTTCATGATGCAATGTTTTAAAATCGGTCCAAATTGAGCCATGTGTTTATTAAGGTCTTCAATAAAACAAGATGAGAACTTAAATATTCAATTAAAAATATTTGCTTTTTTTCTCTTTCATCAAACCTCAGTTTTTGCACGTTTTATCGCATAAATTGCATAAATATCCGCATTTTCCGTCGCATTTTTTAAGAAAACGTGCCGCATAATCAAGGATTTTTGCCCGCAACAATCACAAAAAAAAGCCGCATTTTTCTGGAAGGACTGAATGGTAAATTGACGCCCTCTGCACATTTCATATTTGATCTCCTTATTCAAGTCAGAAATGTTGAACAAATTACAAAAATATTCAGGCAAATGAATAAACTTTTGTCTAATTTCGCCATTTTTAATTGAAAATAGGCCTATGTAATGTGATTCATAATGTAATTAACAAACAGACAAACTAACAAATACTAACAAAGCCAGATCAGGCAAGATTAATAATGAATGTGTACATTGTAAATGAATATAATTCCATTTGTAGCATTCAGTAAATAAAAAAGCTCAGTTTTTTTTCAGCCTGTATTGGGCTTAAGATTAGCAATGAATGTGTGCATATTGTGAATTAATTTAGATTTAGATTAATTCGTTTAAAACTGAGTTACCTGGTAGCCTTCAGTAAATTAACGTGTCTACAAAAATGATTAATAAAACATATAAATATCAGTTAAACATATGTTTACTACTTTCTTCACTGATGACAATGTCTGCCCACTGACATGGTTTTCAAGCTATTGTTATCTAGGCATGTGCCGGTATCAAATTTTCATGTTGCGATTAATTGCTGAAGCTTTTATCACGGTATACGGTATTATCACGATATTGACATTTGTTGAAAAAAAAGAGTTGTCATACTATAACAGGTTTAATAACTTTCTTATAACAAAAAGAACCAAACATTTAAATACAATAAAGCAATACACAAAAGTGTATAAAGTAAACAAATATTTAAAACATATTAAAGTGCTAAAGAATTAAAAAGAACAATAGGTAACACTTTAAGGTCTCACAAGTTAATGCATTAACATCAACAAAGAGCGAATAGCTACATTTTTACAGTTATATTTCTTTAATAACTTTAGTTAAAAAAGCAACTGTTAGTGTGTGTTAGCTCAGGTCCATTAAATAATACAGTTACAACTTTTGATATTAATAATGTGCTATTAAATACTGAAATTTACATTTAACTAAGATTAATTCACGTTTTAGAAGTATTTTTCATTGTCAGTTTTTTTAAATGAATGAACTAATGTTAAATAATGGAGCCTTATTGTAAAGTGTGCGACTGAACAACAATCAGAACATATTCAAACAATATCTAGGGCATGTCATTTAGTCCAGATTAAAATATAATATTTTTAAGTTTGAAAATGAATAGCCTTACGTCTTTAAGTATTAAGTATTTGGTTATATGATGCGATTTGTTTACGAGGATTACCGGCTGCATTTCTGCTGTCCCGTCAGCGCCCTCTGCTGTCAGAGAGTGAATGTGCGTCTCCTTCACTCCTTCCGCCATGTGCTCATGCACGTTGGGTTTGTTTACATCAGTGCGCGTATCGTTCATTTTAAACGGTTGATGGGTAAAGTATTCTTAAAATGCATTCTAAAAATCGGAATAATTTGTAAGAAATAATTATTCACGTTATTTTGAAGTGCCCACGATAACAATATTGTGCATGTTCATTATTGCGGTATATCGTATTACCGTTTACCGGCACAAGTCTATTGTTATCTAATTTTTTGGCCTTCAGAACATCTTAAAATGCACATATGTATATCACAGGAATAAATATTTTCTCGGGGGAGCAAGTCCCCGAACCCCCTTAACCTCACATTTGGGACCTCAGTGATTATAAACCTGGGGATTGTTTTTCCCCCAAAAGTTCTGCAGTCACAAAGCAGGGATTACCACACATCTGAATTATAAATATCAAAAAACGAAACAATTACACTTGCAACAAATACATGCGCAGAATACGTTCTGCTTAAAATAAGCCTAAAATGCAAAATAACAAGACCAATAAGGATAGTAAGAATTATTTTCAAGCTAAAACGTAACAAAACATTTGAAAAAAAAAAGTAATTTATATAGTATAAACTTGTGAAAATATTAAATACAATTATAAAATCTTACAATATAAATACCGCTCTCTCTCGTAAAGACTGGAGACCGGCTCGTCATCCTCAACAACCTTTTCACGGATCAATAGTGCGTACTTTTGTTACATTTTGCTGAAATTATTATACTTTCTACTCCACTACATTTCTACAACGTTCCGTAAATAATTGTATTTATGTTTTATTTTTGTAATGTGTTTTTGTTAAGTAATATTGTTTTGAACCGCTTGTTATTTACAATGGTTACTATTCACTTTTTTTTTGTTTTGTTTTTTGCGGGTGCGGGTTTAATTAAATCCAGACAAAAAATTCTAATAATCAAACTAAATCATAATAATTATTAATGTTAATAATAATATAGAGAGCCCACAACAACAACAAAAAACATTTAAAGCTGTATTGTCCCCGTTTTTTAAATAAAATATAATAACTAATGAGATTTTAGTGGTATTTTGACCACTCAAATAGGAAATGTCCCCGGTTTCCATTTCAGAAATCTGGTCACCTTATTAATCAATGAATCATTTGGTACACCTATAGATATTGAGCATATAGATATAGTTTCTACTTTGTTTGCAATTTCCAATATGGATAACCATATATAATGAATTATTTTTACATTATAAACGATTTATCTTAGATTAGAACTACTATGTTCAAAAATGTGTGTGTGTGTGTGTGGCCTGGTAAACTACATTATGGAGACAAAATGTCCGCATAAAGATGGCGATATCCTAAATCCTTGTCTTTGCGGGACATTTTTTAGTCCCCATAGCCATGAGGAAACAAGCTTATAAATACAGAATGTGTGTGGGTTTTTTTGGGGGGAAAATGCAGAAAGATGCAGAAAGATAGTGAACCAGACATGTGAGTATGAGTGTGTATGTGAGTGAACATAGAGCAGAATAGAGGATAAGGAAAAGGAAATGGTCCATGACGGTGTAACATCAGACTGATCAGAAATGCATCAGAAGAAGGCAGACAGATGGCATCAAATACAGTATTTTACATTACAGTATATGCCATGTGATACTGATTACCATGGTAGAGACACATTACTGTACCAACTACAGTATAGATTCAGTCATATGCTACAGTGATAACATTTACTGTATTGGCAGCAAACTCTTGCCCAGAACCTCTTGGCTGTCGTAACTTCATCACACCTTTTGACAACACACTGAATAGATACTACTACAAACATTATAGATTCAATTACATACAGTGAGGTAATGTAAGTATATTTTCTAATGAGGCATATGAAGCCTGTGTGACTGTAGATAATTCAGCAACAAGGGAGATTTGAAACGTGTATCTTGCATTGTGTTGCTGTTGAATGAACTGATTGTTCAAAGTACTACATTGAAAAAAGATCACACTGTTGTGTTTCGGTGATTAAACCAAATGTTCTCATTACATATTAGAATGATCTTGAGTTTGAAACAATGATTATGTGCAACTGAATGAAAGCATGAGATCAGGTTTTGATTTCAGGTTCTACACGTGTGATCAGTTTGGATTTTTGTACTACGAGTTTTGAAAATGTCCACCTTACTTGTGAAAATAGAACCAAAGCGAATAAAAGAAACTGTAATAAATTACACAAATACAGTTTACAATGCGACTTACATAAATTATCATTATTTGAAAATTGAAATATGAAAATAATGTCATAATTTAAAAAATCGGTGTCTTAAACTAGCCATAAAATATACATTCTAATAAATGACTTATTTTTTACAACAACAAAAAAAAGAAGTTGCTAAAGACAAAACTGCTTAAGACCTTTATACACTGAATATTAATAAGGGGTATGTCATCATTTCTTTATTTTGACTGACTTTTTACAGCTTTTTATATCATAATTTGTCACAATCTTAACTTTTGACATAATTTTGACAGTGTCATAATTATTACTTTTTTGTCATTATTATGACTTAAAGTTACATTTTTGACCTTTCATCTCATACTTATTACTTAGTATGTCACCATTTTGACTTTTTTTGTCATAATTATGACTATTATTGTCACAGTTTCAACTTTTCATCTCATAATTATGACTCATCATTTTGACTTTTTTGTCATTATTATGACTTAGTTACATTTTTGACCTTTCATCTCATAATTATGGCTTAGTATGTCATCATGTTGACCTTTTCATCATAATTATGACTTATTGTCACATTTTCAACTTTTCATCGCATAATTATGACTTAGTGTGTCATCATTTTGACTTTTTGTCATAAGTAGTACTATTATTGTCACATTTTCAACTTTTCATCTTATAATTATGACAGTGGGTCATAATTTCAACTTTTTTGTCATAATTATGACTTAGTGTGTCATCATTTGGCCTTTTTTGTCATAATTATGACTATTATTGTCACATTTCTGACTTTTAATCTCATAATTATGGCTTAGTATGTCATCATTTTGACTTTCTCATCATAATTATGACTTATTGTCACATTTTCAACTTTTCATCTCATAATTATGACTTATCATTTTGACTTTTTGTAATTATTATGACTTATTGTCACATTTTCAACTTTTCATCTCATAATTATGACTTAGTGTGTCATCATTTTGACTTTTTGTCATAATTATGATTTATTGTCACATTTTCAACTTTTCATCTCATAATTATGACTCATCGTTTTGACTTTTTTGTCATAATTATGACTTAAAGTTACATTTTTGACCTTTCATCTCATAATTATGGCTTAGTATGTCATCATGTTGACCTTTTCATCATAATTATGACTTGTCACATTTTCAACTTTTCATCTCATAATTATGACTTAGTGTGTCATCATTTTGACTTTGTCATAAGTAGTACTATTATTGTCACATTTTCAACTTTTCATCTTATAATTATGACAGTGGGTCATAATTTCAACTTTTTTGTCATAATTATGACTTAGTGTATCATAATTTGGCCTTTTTTGTCATAATTATGACCATTATTGTCACATTTCTGACTTTTAATCTCATAATTATGGCTTAGTATGTCATCATTTTGACTTTTTCATCATAATTATGACTTATTGTCACATTTTCAACTTTTCATTTCATAATTATGTCTCATCATTTTGACTTTTTTGTCATTATTATGACTTGTTACATTTTTGACCTTTCATCTCATAATTATGGCTTAGTATGTCATCATGTTGACTTTTTGTCATAATTATGACATAAAATCACATGTTTGTCATATAATTTTAATTGATGGATTTTGGGGTGAAATATGACTTGGACATGTACTTCATGAAATTCACTTAATAAGATGTTTGAGGGGAAAAATCGCTATTTCAGATAATAATTGTTCTATTTCTTGCATATATTTTTCCCAGGACGTTCCGCATTATGGACGATGATGGCAGTAAATCTCTGGACTTCCAGGAGTTCCAGAAGGGTCTGGAGAACTACGGCGTGTCCGTGGGGAAGGACAAAGCACAGCAGATCTTTGCCATGATGGACAAGGACAGAAGCGGCACGCTCAACTTCGATGAGTTCCTTGAGAAACTGAGGGTAAGAAGAACAAACACAAGCGTCTCCGGATGCAGAAATGGCTGATCCAGGCTGACTGCGATGCGTCTTTGCTTCAGCCGCCCATGTCCAGCGCCCGGACGCAGGCGATCGCTCAGGCCTTCCAGAAGCTTGATAAGACTGGAGACGGCATCGTGACCGTGGAGGATCTCCAGGGAGTTTACAACAGCAAACATCACCCCAAACACAAGAGCGGAGAGTGGACAGAACAACAAGTCTTCCGCTCCTTCCTGGACAGCTTCGACTCGCCGTACGACAAGGATGGAAAGGTTCCTCTCGTTTATTCCTGCATTTACATCATCATCATCATCATCATCACGAGTGTTCATTTCGGCCCTCATACACAATACCATAATTATTATACATATCAACCCAAAAGCGGCACTTCCGCTAATAAACTGAATCTATGCAAAAAGATACAAAAACAAAACAGACATTTATACACTGAAAATTAAAAATAGAGTCTCTTTATGTCGACTTTTTATCTCATAATTATGATTTTGTATGTCATAATTTCACCTTTTCATAATTTCGGCTGTCTTAATCACACCTTTTATGTCATAATTATGCTTTAATTCATAATTTGATTCAGTTTTTCATCATTTCTACATTTTTGGTCACAATTGTGACTTTTAACGTCACATTTTCAACTTTCTTTTCATATGATGATTTATGATGTCATAATTTCTACCTTTTTGTCATAATTATGAGTCAAATTTTCGATAATTGACTGACTTAATTTCGACTTTTTGTCATAATTGACTTTTAACGTCACATTTTCAACTTTTCACCTCATAGTTACGAATTATTGTCATTAATTGACCTTTTAATTTAGAATTTCCACATTTTGTCATAATTAAAACATTTTAATCTCATAATTGACTTTCTAAAGTCATAATTTCAACCTTATGATTTACCAAAGCATGTTTTTGGACTTATTGTACCGACCCAATTTTTCATAAAATGTTTTATTTTTTCAAAATTAAATAAATGCAAAAAGACAAAAACAAAACGGTTATTAAAGATAAAATTAATCTAAGAACTTTATACGCTGAAAATTAAAAATAGTCTCTTTCTGCTGACTTTTTATCTCATAATTATGACTTTGTATTTCATAATTTCGACTGACTTTTTAAATCATAATCTCAACTTTTATGTCATAATTATGCTTTAATTCATGATTTGATTTAGTATTTCATAATTAAAAAAAAAAAAATTGTCACAATTGTGACTTTTAAAGTCACATTTTCAACTTTTTTTTCATTAATTTAGTATGTCCTAATTTTGACTTGTCTTATGACTTAAAATCACATTTGACTTTTTTCATAATTATGATTGTCACATGAAGTGTCATAATTATGACTATTAAAGTCACATTTTCAACTTTTTACAAAATAATTGACTTTGATAATTTTGACTTTTTTGTCTTGATTATGAGTCAAATGTTCTATAATTGACTGTCATAATTTCAACTTTTTATCATAATTATGACTTTTAAAGTCACATTTTCAACTTTTCATCTCATAATTACGAATTATTGTCATTGACCTTTTAATTTAGAATTTCCACATTTTGCATTAATAATTTCAATTTTTTTTATCTCATAATTGTCTTTCTTCAACCTTATGATTCACCAAAGCATGTTTTTGGACTTATTGTACCGACCCAATTTTTCATCAAATGTTTAATTTTTTCAAAATTAAATCAATGCAAAAACACAAAAACAAAACGGTTATTAAAGATAAAATTAATCTAATAACTTTATACACAACTGAAAATTACACCTTTTATGAATGAATACAATTCTTTCATATATTTTATATACAAATTATTCATTTCGAGTTATGTGAACTATTATTTCACCCCTTTGACAGCAAAACATGTTTTATGGTTATGGCTGTTATACTATAACTGTGCATGGAAGAACTTTATACACTGAAAATTAAAAATAGTCTCTTTCTGCTGACTTTTTATCATAATTATGACTTGGTATGTCATAATTTTACTTTTGTCATAATTTCAACTGACTTTTTAAATCATAATCATAAGTCATAATTTGATTTATTATTTCATAATTTCTAAAAAAAAAAAAATTGTCACAATTGTGACTTTTAAAGTCACATTTTCAACTTTTCATTTCATATTTATGACTTTTTTGTCAATTATGAGTCACATTTTCGACTTTTTTTCATAAACTTAGTATGTCATAAAATAATTGACTTAGTATTTCATAATTTTGACTGTTTTTTCTTAATTATGAGTCAAATGTTCTATAATTGAATGTCATAATTTCAACTTGTTGTCATAATTATGACTTTTAAAGTCACATTTTCAACTTTTCATCTCATATTTATGACTTTTTTTGTCAATTATGAGTCACATTTTCGACTTTTTTTCATAAATTTAGTATGTCATGAAATAATTGACTTATGTCATAATTAAAGTCACATTTTCAACTTTCATCTCAAAACGACAAATTATTGTCATAAATGACCTTTTAATTTAGAATTTCCACATTTTGTCATAATTTCACATTTTTTAAATCTCTCAATCAACCTTATGATTTACCAAAGCATGTTTTTGGACTTATTGTACCGACCCAATTTTTCATCAAATGTTTAATTTTTTCCAAATTTAATAAATGCAAAAAGACAAAAACAAAACAGTTATTAAAGATAAAATTAATCTAAGAACTTTATACACAACTGAAAATTACACCTTTTATAAATGAATACAATTCTTTCACATATTTTATATACAAATTATTCATTTCGAATTATGTTTATGACCTTTTTTTGCCATGTGAACTATTATTTCACCCTTTTGACAGCAAAACATGTTTTATGGTTATGGCTGTTATACTATAACTGTGCATGGAAGAACTTTATACACTGAAAATTAAAAATAGTCTCTTTCTGCTGACTTTTTATCATAATTATGACTTGGTATGTCATAATTTCACTTTTTTTCATAATTTCAACTGACTTTTTAAATCATAATCTCAATTTTTATGTCATAATTTGATTTAGTATTTCATAATTTCAAAAAAAAAAAAAAATTGTCACAATTGTGACTTTTAAAGTCAAATTTTCATATTTTTATCTCATATTTATGACTTTTTTTTCTCAATTATGAGTCACAATTTCGACTTTTTTCATAAATTTAGTATGTCATAAAATAATTGACTTAGTATTTCATAATTTTGACTTTTTTGTCTTAATTATGAGTCAAATGTTCTATAATTGACTGTCATAATTAAAGTCACATTTTCAACTTTCATCTCAAAACGACAAATTATTGTCATAATTGACCTTTTAATTTAGAATTTCCACATTTTGTCATAATTTCACATTTTTTTAATCTCTCAATCAACCTTATGATTTACCAAAGCATGTTTTTGGACTTATTGTACCGACCCAATTTTTCATCAAATGTTTAATTTTTTTCAAAATTAAATAAATGCAAAAAGACAAAAACAAAACGGTTATTAAAGATCAAATTAATCTAAGAACTTTATACACAACTGAAAATTACACCTTTTATAAATGAATACAATTCTTTCACATATTTTATATACAAATTATTCATTTCGAATTATGTTTATGACCTTTTTTTGCCATGTGAACTATTATTTCACCCTTTTGACAGCAAAACATGTTTTATGGTTATGGCTGTTATACTATAACTGTGCATGGAAGAACTTTATACACTGAAAATTAAAAATAGTCTCTTTCTGCTGACTTTTTATCATAATTATGACTTGGTATGTCATAATTTCACTTTTTTTCATAATTTCAACTGACTTTTTAAATCATAATCTCAATTTTTATGTCATAATTTGATTTAGTATTTCATAATTTCAAAAAAAAAAAAAAAATTGTCACAATTGTGACTTTTAAAGTCAAATTTTCATATTTTTATCTCATATTTATGACTTTTTTTTCTCAATTATGAGTCACAATTTCGACTTTTTTCATAAATTTAGTATGTCATAAAATAATTGACTTAGTATTTCATAATTTTGACTTTTTTGTCTTAATTATGAGTCAAATGTTCTATAATTGACTGTCATAATTAAAGTCACATTTTCAACTTTCATCTCAAAACGACAAATTATTGTCATAATTGACCTTTTAATTTAGAATTTCCACATTTTGTCATAATTTCACATTTTTTTAATCTCTCAATCAACCTTATGATTTACCAAAGCATGTTTTTGGACTTATTGTACCGACCCAATTTTTCATCAAATGTTTAATTTTTTTCAAAATTAAATAAATGCAAAAAGACAAAAACAAAACGGTTATTAAAGATCAAATTAATCTAAGAACTTTATACACAACTGAAAATTACACCTTTTATAAATGAATACAATTCTTTCATATATTTTATATACAAATTATTCATTTCGAGTTATGTTTATGACCTTTTTTTGCCAAGTGAACTATTATTTCACCCTTTTGACAGCAAAACATGTTTTATGGTTATGGCTGTTATACTATAATTGTGCATGGAAGAACTTTATACACTGAAATTAAAAATAGTCTCTTTCTGCTGACTTTTTATCATAATTATGACTTGGTATGTCATAATTTCACTTTTTGTTCATAATTTCAACTGACTTTTTAAATCATAAGTCATAATTTGATTTAGTATTTCATAATTTCCACTCATGCGGTCGGTCCACTCATGCGGTCGGTCCACTCATGCGGTCCACTCATGCGGTCGGTCCACTCATGCGGTCGGTCCACTCATGCGGTCCACTCATGCGGTCGGTCCACTCATGCGGTCGGTCCACTCATGCGGTCCACTCATGCGGTCGGTCCACTCATGCGGTCGGTCCACTCATGCGGTCCACTCATGCGGTCGGTCCACTCATGCGGTCGGTCCACTCATGCGGTCCACTCATGCGGTCGGTCCACTCATGCGGTCGGTCCACTCATGCGGTCCACCAGCTCAGCTCAGTTGAGTTCTCACCTGTATTTCCTCTGACAGGTGACGCTGGAGGAGTTTGTGAACTACTACAGTGGGGTCAGCGCTTCTGTCGACAGCGACGAGTATTTCATCACCATGATGAAGAGCGCATGGAAGCTGTAGTCATCATCATCATCATCATCATCATCGCCGTTTCACTGCATTCCATTTGTCTTTAGAAATAACACTGAAATGCTGCAAATTGTAAACTATTTACGTGTAGGAATCATGTCTAATTAAAGGGTTTGGATTGCTACATCTTGCCTTAATGCTTCACACATTGCCTGAGCCCCTCAGATCCAGCTGATTCTGATTGACCTTTGACCCAGGACTAACGGCGTGACAGATGTCAGAATCTGGTCTCTCTGACAAACACTCAATCAGTTAAATCACACCAGCTGTGCGTCGCAGATGTTTATGAGTGTGTGTCGCCATCTGCTGCACATTCACAGCATGACACCTCGGCGTCATAACCCAGAGATTAGAACACAGATACTGACTTCACCCAAACTAAACGCACTCCCATTCCAGAGTTTAGGGTCAGTGAATAGAAATGAGTTCTTTTATTCAGTCAGGATGCATCCAATGGATCAAAAGTGACACATTTATAACGTTACAAAAGATTCCATTTGAAATCAATGCAGTTCAGAATCTTTAGAACCTTCTATTCAAAGAATTACGCAAAAATATGAAGCAGCTCAACGGTTTTCAGCACTGATCACAATCATAAGTGTTGATCTCCAGCAGCACATCAGAATGATTTCTGAAGAATCACGTGACACTGAAAATTAAGTCTCTTTTTGTCTCATAATTGTGACTTAGTATGTCATAATTTCACTTTTTCATAACTTCGGCCGACTTTTTAAGTCATAATCACAGATGTTATGTCATAATTTCAAAATTTTTGGTCACACTTTTCATTTCATATTTATGACTTAGTATGTCATAATTATCATTTATGTGACTATAAAAGTCACATTTTCAACTTTTTATAACATAATTGACTAAGTATTTCATCTTATTTGACTTTTTTGTCATAAACACGAGTCAAATTTTCGATGATTGACTGTCATAATTTAAACTTTTATGTCGTCACAATTATGATTTATGTAATCATTTCTACCTTTTTGTCCTAATTATGAGTCAAGTATTTGATAATTTCAACTTTTTGTCATAATTATGACTTTTAAAGTCACGTTTTCATCTCATAATAACAAATTATTGTCATAATTGACCTTTTAATTTAGAATTTCTACATTGTCATAATCTCAACCTTATGATTTACCAAAGCATGTTTTTGGACTTTTCATAATTTTTCATTAAAAGTTTCATTTTTTCAAAATTAAATAAATGCAAAAAGACAAAAACAAAACGGTTATTAAAGATAAAATTAATTTAAGAACTTTATACGCTGAACATTAAAAATAGTCTCTTTATATCGACTTTTTATTAGTATAATATAATTTCACTTTTTCACAAAGTCATAATCACAGCTTTTATGTCATTATGCTTTAATTCATAATTTGATTGTTTTTCGTAATTTCAAAATTTTTGGTCACAATTGTGACTTTTAAATTTACATTTTCAACTTTTCATCTCATATTTATGACTTAGTATGTCATCATTTACAATTATGAATCACATTTTTGACTTTTTATCATGATTTATTGTCATAATTATGACTATTAAAGTCACTTTTTCAACTTTTTATAACATAATTGACTTAGTATTTCATAATTTTGACTTTGTCATAATGAGTCAAATTTTAGATAATTGACTGTCACAATTTCAACTTTTTGTCATAATTGACACATTCAACTTTTCATTTCATAATTACGAATTATTGTCATTAATTGACCTTTTAATTTAGAATTTCTACATTGTCATAATCTCAACCTTATGATTTACCAAAGCATGTTCTTGAACTTTTCATAATTTTTCATTAAAAGTTTCATTTTTTCAAAATTAGATAAATGCAAAAAGACAAAAACAAAACGGTTATTAAAGATAAAATTAATTTAAGAACTTTTATACACTTAACATTAAAAATAGTCTCTTTATGTCGACTTTTTATTAGTATAACAATTTCACTTTTTCACAAAGTCATAATCACAGCTTTTATGTCATTATGCTTTAATTCATAATTTGATTAAGTTTTTCGTAATTTCAAAATTTTTGGTCACAATTGTGACTTTTAAATTTACATTTTCAACTTTTCATCTCATATTTTTGACTTAGTATGTCATAATTTACAATTATGAGTCACATTTTTGACTTTTTATCATGATTTATTGTCATAATTATGACTATTAAAGTCACCTTTTCAACTTTTTATAACATAATTGACTTAGTATTTCATAATTTTGACTAAAATTTGACTCATTATGACTGTGTAAATTATGACAAAAAGTTGAAATTGGGACTGTCATGATGAGTCAAATTTTATGAAATACTAAGTCAATTATGTTATAAAAAAGTCACGTTTTCAACTTAATAGTCATAATTATGACAAAAAAATCATGAGATAAAAAGTCAAAAATGTGACTCAATTGTAAATGATGACATACTAAGTCATAAATATGAGATGAAAAGTTGAAAATGTGTCAATTATGACAAAAAGTTGAAATTGTGACTTTCAACTTTTCATTTCATAATTACGAATTATTGTCATTAATTGACCTTTTAAGTTAGAATTTCTACATTGTCATAATTTCAACCTTATGATTTACCAAAGCATGTTTTTGGACTTTTTCATAAGTTTCATTTTTTCAAAATTAAATAAATGCAAAAAGACAAAAACAAAACGGTTATTAAAGATAAAATTAATGTAAGAACTTTATACACAACTGAAAATTAAAAATAGTCTCTGTCGAACGAATAAATTACATCTTTAAATATCAAACATTGCAGTTGTTTTTCATATTTTTGATCGAATAAATGTAGCCTTGAGACGAAATATAAAAAAAAAAAATACCTCACCCCAAACTTTTGAACGGTAGTATTTCTCACATAATATTATATTATATCATATTTCCTTTATGCAAAATACATCTGACTTTGGGGTGAAATATGAGCCAGACTCACCCATAAAAAAATCACAACTTCATAAAGAAAATCCCTTGTGAGAAAGTGAAGCCCACAATTTGACATAAGACAAAAATTTATTTCAAATGTTTCATTTTTTTTGTAGTTTTTTTACTTTGATATTACTATTTATTTTGTAAAGGAGTTTGGAGACATGGTGTGCTAGTAAGTGATAATATACGCATAGAAATTTACAGAACATTCAAGGGTACAAGTGTTTTTTTTTGTCCTTTTTTCGGTCTAAATGCACTCAAACTTCCAACACACGAAGAAACATCGTCTCCAAATGACATGAAAATGGATAAAAAGTTAATATAGTAAACCAATATTTTTTAAAAAAGGCCAAAACAATACAAACCCTCAGAATATGGGAAATAAAAACAAATACAGAGATGCTGCTTTAAATGTTAAATTCTCATCAGATCAACTAAAAAAAAAAAAAAAGAAAAATCTGAAATATTAAACATTAATCTGCCCCTAAACGAAGCTACACAAGTCGATGTTTGAAGAGACGCTGGGGTGGAGATATTTTTCTCTTACAGGGGCGAGTTCTAGAGGCTACAGCACGAGTCCGTGTGCCGGTTAAGTCCTTTATTCGTTAACACCGATGAGAAATCTAACTACCATCTTAGCAGACTAGTAAAAGTGTCAGCTTGTCCTAGAAGGTGAACATCCAGGAGACGCTTGGGGAAACTGGCAGAAATCAGACGCAACCTGGGGGAGGAAAACAAAAAATGGTACAACTACACCGAACACAGGGGGGATATAGGTCAGGTGCTACCGGCCAGCTGATTGGCCGATGAGTGTGATGATGCGGCAAGGTCACGATGAAACGTTCTGAAGCTGAGAGCCAGTGAAAGGGGGAGAGAGGGAGATAGAGAGAGAGAGAGGGAGAGAGAGAATGAGTAAAAAACGGTCCCACGGTAGAAACTGCAGTCTTGTCGATTCCGTGTCTTAAACGGAGAGAGAAACACCCTCACACTCATCAATATGATGAGCGACCAAGTCCAAAGCCATACATGGAAAAGTCTCTTTTTTTTTTTTTTCCTTTTTGTTGTCTTTTTAATTTGTTTGTTTATTTGCAGTCCAAGAGGAGGAAAAAAAACTAAAAACCAACGAAACGA
Organism: Romanogobio albipinnatus; assembly: GCA_023566225.1. NCBI lineage: Eukaryota > Metazoa > Chordata > Actinopteri > Cypriniformes > Gobionidae > Romanogobio > Romanogobio albipinnatus. Next base: position 56,204,298 of record CM042244.1, read on the forward strand.
TAAAAAAAAAAAAAAAAAAACAGCTCCAGATTTACAATAAATGTTGGAGGGGAAAATGAACTACAGAAGTTTGGGTGAGAGCGACTCCGCCCCCTGGGGTCCGCAGCGCCGGTCCGACGGGGCTGTCCGCAGAGACGCCTGCGCTGAAACCCTGGTGGGCGGCTGTGGGTCGAGCGGAGCTTCATGATGCTATGTGCTCTCGGCCGCTGGGGTCTCGCTGTTCTCACAGTTACCTGGAGGAGAGACGTCAACATTACCAGAGCTGAACTCACAAATATACAATAAAGCAAGAGCATACATCATCACCTTACCATTGTGTTTTAATTCCTCAATATTTAGGATATTAAAGTGCCCCGATTATGTCATTTTAAAGGTTTTGGAGTCTCCTACAACAGGTTTACGTTCATTTCTCATTATGTACATTGCAGCATTAGCGCTTTTCTCTCAATGTCTGAAACGGTTCAATCAAAGATTCAGTCTCTCTAAACCCCGCCTTTCTGACAGCCTGCTCTGATTGGTCAGATGGCCCAGTCTGTTGTGATTGGTCTACTCTGCTCTGATTGGTCAGATGGCCCAGTCTGTTGTGATTGGTCTACTCTGCTCTGATTGGTCAGATGGCCCAGTCTGTTGTGATTGGTCTACTCTGCTCTGATTGGTCAGATGGCCCAGTCTGTTGTGATTGGTCTACTCTGCTCTGATTGGTCAGATGGCCCAGTCTGTTGTGATTGGTCTACTCTGCTCTGATTGGTCAGATGGCCCAGTCTGTTGTGATTGGTCTACACTGCTCAGATTGGTCAAATGGGCCAGTCTGTTGTGATTGGTCTACTCTGCTCTGATTGGTCAGATGGCCCAGTCTGTTGTGATTGGTCTACTCTGCTCTGATTGGTCAGATGGCCCAGTCTGTTGTGATTGGTCTACTCTGCTCTGATTGGTCAGATGGCCCAGTCTGTTGTGATTGGTCTACTCTGCTCTGATTGGTCAGATGGCCCAGTCTGTTGTGATTGGTCTACACTGCTCAGATTGGTCAAATGGGCCAGTCTGTTGTGATTGGTCTACTCTGCTCTGATTGGTCAGATGGCCCAGTCTGTTGTGATTGGTCTACTCTGCTCTGATTGGTCAGATGGCCCAGTCTGTTGTGATTGGTCTACTCTGCTCTGATTGGTCAGATGGCCCAGTCTGTTGTGATTGGTCTACTCTGCTCAGATTGGTCAAATGGGCCAGTCTGTTGTGATTGGTCTACTCTGCTCTGATTGGTCAGATGGCCCAGTCTGTTGTGATTGGTCTACTCTGCTCTGATTGGTCAGATGGCCCAGTCTGTTGTGATTGGTCTACTCTGCTCTGATTGGTCAGATGGCCCAGTCTGTTGTGATTGGTCTACTCTGCTCTGATTGGTCAGATGGCCCAGTCTGTTGTGATTGGTCTACTCTGCTCTGATTGGTCAGATGGCCCAGTCTGTTGTGATTGGTCTACTCTGCTCAGATTGGTCAAATGGGCCAGTCTGTTGTGATTGGTCTACTCTGCTCTGATTGGTCAGATGGCCCAGTCTGTTGTGATTGGTCTACTCTGCTCTGATTGGTCAGATGGCCCAGTCTGTTGTGATTGGTCTACTCTGCTCTGATTGGTCAGATGGCCCAGTCTGTTGTGATTGGTCTACTCTGCTCTGATTGGTCAGATGGCCCAGTCTGTTGTGATTGGTCTACTCTGCTCTGATTGGTCAGATGGCCCAGTCTGTTGTGATTGGTCTACTCTGCTCAGATTGGTCAAATGTTTCAAATTAGGAGCATGTGCTCCTTGGGAAAAAAGCACCAATGTGATAAACTGTGCGAGTCTGCTTTGCAGAAACACCATGCTTCATACATAAATGAAAGGGCCGTACCGCTGCTGGTGGAGTTCCCCGTGCCGGAGTTGGTGCCGCTGCTACTGTTAGCAGGCTCATCATCGTCACTGTCGTCTTCGTTTGACTGTGGGATCTCTGGTTCGGCCGGGGCGGGCGTGCTCTCTGTCTCCGGCTCCACACGACTCCGCAGGGCCAGAATCCGGTGATGCAGCGCTGCGGCCAGCTGACCGGCATCTTTAGAGCTCGCCTGAGGACAGACACCACCCTCGCTTTGTGAATGTTCACCATGATACAGGGTTCCCAAAACCAATATGTACATGACTTTCCCAGGCGCTGATAAATGGATAGTGTGTTTAAATGGGAAAATTACTTTATAGAGAGTGCGCACACACAAAGCGATTTCTAGTAGATTCAATATTTTAAAGATGAGGATAACTATACAATTTATATTCTACAATTATATATATATATTCCTACAATGTCTATCACTTGATTTCACTAACTTGTATCAATTTTTAAGGTGTGTAAATAATGGGCTTTATTCATGACACAATCAGAAAAAAAACCTAAAAAAATAAATAAAACACATTTAAATAAATTCATTTAAAGTAAGATAATTAATTTTAAATAAATAAAATTATGATTAATTTTATATAACTAAAATAAATGCAATTAAAATAAATATATACAAGTAAAATTTAAATATATACAATTTATTACAATAAACAATTAAATTACTAAATTAATTGATCAGAAAACCTGATCCCAGTATTACTTTTCCAAACAAGTTATGCGTGTTACCTTTGCCATAATTCACTGACAAATACAAGTAAAAACCAATCCCTTCTTGTGTGAGGCGTTATGGAGGTGTCCATCATACCGATATGAGGAAGACCTTGACTCCCTGGTCCTCAGTGTCCATGGCTGTGATGCGAACGCTTTTCTCACTGGCTTTATCCACCTGCATCTGAGGCCAAAGCTTCGTGTTGAGGATCAATCGCAGACTGCCCTGCGTACGCATCACTGCGAGACAGACGGAGAAAGATGAGAAAGACGAAGACCACTGCGAAGAGACGTGGCCGGCTCGATGGCGCCCTTACCTAATCTCGACTGTAACGAGCCGTCGTCGGTGGATGCCATGTCGTTAAGTCTGAGAAGACCGCGGCCTCGTTCCACCCACGACTGAGCTGGCTTATCGAACACAAACAACTTGCACTGCATCTGTGGAGAGACGGGACACAAATCAGCTCGTTATCAGCAGCTCCTCTTGCAGGGTTCCACCAAGTCAAATTTAAGACTTTTTAAGACCATGATGAATTACATTTAAGACCTATATTACATTATAAAAAAAACTTTATTAAAACATTCATATTGTGAGATGGTGGTCCAGTGGGTTAAACCATGGAACTGATATGCAGAAGGTTGCTGGTTCGATCCCAGCGGTCACCACCAGTGTGTCCTTGAGCAAGGCACTTTACTCCATGTTGCTCCAGGGGGATTGTCCCTGTAATTAGGGTACTGTAAGTCGCTTTGGAAAAAAGCGTCTGCCAAATGCATAAATATATATAAATATATATTCAAATCAACTGAGTCGATAGACAGCGCAGGACCAATAATTCAAACCTAATAGCTTATGTGGACTAACTTTTATTTGAGGAAATCTGTTTATAATATAAGTCTGCACGTTAAGGTATTGTTCATTACCACGGCAACTAACTTGTATGAACGCGCTTCTCGTGTATAAAAAGTCTTGCGTGTGCCCCGGCGGAGAGATGACCGAGTGGCGTGCCCCGCAAAGAAAGCACCTCGAAAGGCCTCGTCAGGGACTACGATCGACCCAAATTAGAGTTTCACCAGCGCGTTTCCGAGATATAGCCGGTTAAAGTTTCAACTTGTCTCGTTAGACCCGTCCCCCGTCCCCCCCGAGCACTATGCCAGCGCGGCACTATCCCGGGGGTTTCCAGTTGATCCTGCCCGGTATCGCATATGCTTGTCGCAAAAATCAAAATCAAATGGCAATCGCATCTAAGGAAGGCACGCCAATAACAGAGATAATGACAAAATATAATGCACCATCCGGGGCACGAATCAAAGCTCAGACGCCCCTGGAGGAAAAAGCCTCCATAAAAATGGACAGAGTCTGCAAAATCGCAAGAAAAGCTTGTCCTTAACTGAAAATTGCTGAATCCAATCCAATCATCCAATATCCTTTTTATGTTTTAGAATAAATATATCAAAATATCCATAAAAACAAAATCGTATAAAATTCTTCTCAGATAATTTTTTTTTAATAAATTTGCATCAAAATGCATGCCTTTTCTGTAGCTCAAATAGTAGAGCGTGGCGCTAGTAACGCCAAGGTCATGGGTTCGATTCCCAGGGAAAGCAAGAACTGACAAAATGTAAAATGTGTACCTTGAATGCAATGTAAGTCGCTTTGAATAAAAGCGTCTGCCAAATGCATAAATGTAAAATTGTATTGTATTTAACATAATTGTATGCATTTGAAATGTAGAGATGGGTTCTGTTTTAATGTACCCAAGTGCTCCTAAAATAGAGTTTAATATACAATTTTGTGGCTCTTCATTTCTTTTTAATTACCCACTTGTAAACTTGTTCACTGTTCTTTTTTATAAATATAGTATTTGTATTAAAGGGTTAGTTCACCCAAAATTGAAAATTCTGTCAGTAATTACTCACCCTCATGTTGTTCCAACCATGTAAGACCTTCGTTCATCTTCGGAACATAATTTAGTATATTTTTGATGAAATCTGAGAGCTGTCTCACTCCTCCATAGGCTTTCAGAGGGAATGAAACTTGATGGCCCAGAATAGTAAGTAAAAACGTCATTTAAGGAGTCCAAATGACTACAGTGGCTCTGTATTAAGTCTATCATGCGACGAAAACTGCGCGAAAACTGAGATTAGTAGTAGTAGAAGAAGAACGCCGTTTTCGCGCATGCGTCGTGGCGTCAGAGGCTCAAATTGAACAACAAAAATAGTGGGATAAATAGTGGGATAAAGTCGTTATTTTTGTTGTTTTTCCGCTCAAAAAGTATTTTCGTCGCATGATAGACTTCATACAGAGCCACTGTAGTCATTTGGACTCCTTAAATGACGTTTTTACTTACTATTCTGGGCCATCAAGTTTCAGTCCCTCTGAAAGCCTATGGAGGAGTGAGACAGCTCTCAGATTTCATCAAAAATATACTAAATTATGTTCCGAAGATGAACGAAGGTCTTACATGGTTGGAACAACATGAGGGTGAGTAATTACTGACAGAATTTTCAATTTTGGGTGAACTAACCCTTTAAATCTATACTCATTGAGTTAAATCGAGAATCGAATCGATTTGAGAGCTTGCGAATCGGAACATCTGAATCGATACCCAGCCCTAATTGAAACAGTATTTTTGTGTTTACAAATGGACCCCATTCACTTCCATTGTAAGATTTTTGCTTTTTTTTTTTCCCAAGAGAAAAGGAGGAACAATTGGGGCTTAAAAAAATATCCTCATACATGACAGGTTAACACGAGACGTGTACATGTAAAGTTATACCCAATTTTACAACTCTTGTCGTGACAATTTAAAGCCACAAAACCCTGTAACTTCAATATGAAGAAACAATTTGTGAATTATTCATATCACACAACCGGAGGCTCATCTGCTGAACTTTCTACAGACTGAACGATGAGTTGAGATTATTTTCTGGTGTAACTGAAAGCTGCAACAGATGTTGTGGATGGATTAAGTGAATCTGAATCCGGAACATTCTTGAAATTGTGGACTACATGCCAACAGTTTTCCTGAGGTGACTCTTGACTGCTACGCTGAACATCGTCTCACCTGTAAAACGTTGCTCTCCGCCTCCTCTCCTGTACGCACCTCCACCTTCTCCAGAATGCACTTCTTGGCAGTGGCTTTGGTGTACGCGGCTGCCGACTCTTCTAGAGACTCTGTTACACTGTGATCTGACGTTTGCACAGAGAAAAACGTCAGGATGAACTCAATGCAGCAAAACACTCTGGGGAAGGCTTAGCTCATGAATATTAATAAGGGCATAGCGACAATGCTTGCTAATCCTAGAGCATGCAGTCACAAAACTAATTTAATATTCAATAGGGGTGTAACGGTACACGTATTCGTATTGAACCGTTTCGGTACAGGGCTTTCGGTACGGTGCACGCGTGTACCGAACGGTTATGAATGTAATCTTTAACAGTTAACAGTCGGCTTGTTGTAAGCGCGGAACACTTCAATCCGAGTTCCCACACGAACATATTAAGTATTCAGTCCATTTTATCACGAAATTCAAACGATAAATGCCGTTTTAACGCTCTTTAATGTGACGTGACTGATAGACGCGTATCAGTTCTTAAAGCAGCAGCGCGCGAGTCAATGCGATCATCTCTTCCTAAAGAATAAACATAAATTAATACATCTTAAGGTATGTTGAGGATACACTACAACTTACTGAAATGTATCATATGTCGTGTAATCGCTCCATCTGTGTTTACTAGGGGTGACGTGACTGATAGACGCGTAGCCTATCAGTTCAACTTAAAGCGGCAGCGCGCGGCGCACGAGTCAATGCGATCATCTCTTCCTAAAGAATAAACATAAATGAATACATTACAACTTACTGAAATGTATCATATGTCGTGTAATCGCTCCATCTGTGTTTCAACCGTGGAAAGACAATAAAACTGCTTGTAAACAATGTCATGCAGAATCACGTTTCCTCAGAAGTCATTCAGTGTCCTCAGCTGTAGCTCACTAGAGAAACCAACTCTTTCACTGAATATATGCACTATATTAGCCGTTATATTCATTATATTAGCCGTTATATATTCATTATATACTACTTAGCCTGTTAGTGATGTCTTGTTTATTTAATGTATGTTTAAATAAACCTGTCATGAAAATTACAGCCACTAAATGATTATATTTCAACAACGAATCAAAATAATTAGATTTAGAAGTTAATGCAAAAACTGCCTTATGTGAAGCTTATGAGTGTTGATTATTATATCTAAAAATAAATAGCAACTGAATTTAGGCTAATAGTTTGGGCTCTGTTGTTAATCTTTAATAGCTATATGTAAGTTAGGGCTCCCTATATAGTTTACAGCATTATCTTTAAGAAACTTTTAGTTATAATTTAATTCATTTAAGGACAGACACAATTTTTTTTCATTAAACCACTGTTGAATAAAAATTAATAAAAAGCAATTTTGTAAAACTGCTGTACCGAATCCATACCGAACCGGGACTTCTAAACCGAGGTACGTACCGAACCGTCAGTTTTGTGTACCGTTACACCCCTAATATTCAATCATCCAACAATCATAGTGTGATTCTGGGATGACCGATGTCAAGATACAACTATGTACTCTGGTATGACAAGCTTTCAGTCATTCACTTGGCAAATGTTAAATTAAAGATATATTTTGATAGACGCTTGCTTTGGTCTAATTATATTCTTTCAGTGTATGGACACTTTTTTTGTTCTACACACCTGTGAACGGACTGGTTATTCCTTTTTTGAGCGTATACAATATCTTTGTCATTTTTTTTTCATTCTGACAAGTGACAAATCACAGACAATCAGACCCTGTTTGGGACATCCACAAATAAAAAATTCAAGTGACACAGGAGATCAGTAATCTGATCACAGCTTAGGACATGACAACAGTTAAGGTATTTGAGGCTTCTGTGCTAAAAATATGCAAAGTTAAAAATCTATCGAAAAACAAGCAAATATATTTATATAAAAATAGATGCTATAAAATTAAAAAGACGTTTCTTTTAGATGTATACAGCAGCTTTTTAATGAGGCAACAACAAATGATTGATAGGACAAAACAAAATAGACTATTCTTTCATTGCGCAAAAGTATTAGCACAAAAGGCTCCAATACACAGCGGTGCAAATCCCTTATGCGTATCCCGTGTACAGAATGATGCGCTTGAAGCATTATGGAGTCCCAGCACACATTGGAAAGTTCAAATTAAATGATTAAATCTATGCAACAGTTTATTGAGTTTATTAGTGCTCTCTACTCCAGTGTTATGATCTCGGGAGAAATTAACATGAACATGCAATAAACTCTAGCAAGATGAAGTCTTTCACAAGCTCTAAAAGGTAGTTTAAACGAGAATGCATGTGTTCGCGATAATGCATAAACTGAAATCGTGTGAAAAGGCAGTGTGAGAGAAAACAAAGGTCGATACATTGTATCATTACACATTTAAACGAGGTATCGATCTATTGTTACACCCCTACTATATACACATAAAATATAACAATTATATAAATGTGTATGTGTATATACATGTATGTATTAGTTGATGCTGTGTGAAATGGAGTTGAGCACCTACTTTTCTCAGGTGTGGCCTCTTGTGATGATGGCTCAGACACCGGAACCGAACTGTCTTTAATGGCCTCTGTTGGCGCCTCGCCTCCTTTCGGGGGACTCTGGAAGCATTCACACACACACAACTGTGTTTGACATTTCCAGAAACAATTTCACATTTCCTAACACCAGTTAAAACATAGTTAATGAATTAAGAATTAGTTCACCCAAAATGAAAACCAAACAGGTTATTGTCTGTTCTGGTGCTTTTTTGGAGTCACCTCCTACTTTCATTGTATGGAAAAGAGCAGCTTGGGCTTTCTGCTACACGTCTCTTTTTTTTTTAAGGGTTAAACGACGCGAGCAGGAGTAAAACCATTTTTTGGGTGAACTATTCCTTCAAATACTACATTTAAAAGGTGAACAAAAACAGGACAGCGAAAATGTGTAGTGGTTCAACACATCCACTCACTAGCACTCTCTCAGACATGTTCTGGCCAAAAACGAACTTGGAGCCTTTATCCGAGCTGTTTGTGGCATTGTTGGCGCTGTAAAAGCAAACAGAAGCAGATTTACAAGACATCGTACCCGGGCCAGAGAGCGAACAGCATTTGGATTCAGGGAGGTCTATTGAACCGGTTACCTAGCACTGCCCATGTACTGTAAGAAATAATTGGTGCTGCCAGACTTAGAATCTTGTGCGTCTTTTGAGTCACTGGACGTGCTGTTTTCCTCCAACTGTTCAAGAAACACACAGTAAGAGAATTTGAGAATAAACACAAACACTCACTATAGTGCCAATTTGCAGCTGTGAATAAAGAATGAAACCAATGCACTGGTGAGTCAGCGCTGACCTTCGCTCGCTCTTTGATATTCTGACCGAACACAAACGACGAGTCCACCGCACATTCCTTCTGATTGCTGTCGTCTTTCTGTCCACCTCCATTTTCTTCTCCTTCCTTCTCCCGCTTCTGCAAAGAAATACAATTAATGCAGATCCGGCGACAAGTCTATGGGTTTTTAGCAACGTTTAAGATGTGAATATTGAAGTCTCATATTTAAAGGGGACCTATTATGCCCCTTTTTACGAGATGTAATATAAGTCTCAGGTGTCTCCAGAATGTGTCTGAAGTTTCAGCTCAAAATACCCTACAGATCATTTTTTACACCATCTTGTAAATGCCCATATTTGAGTGGAATGCTGTTTTCGTGCATGTATCTTTAAATGCAAATGAGCTGCTGCTCCCCGCCCCTTTCCAGAAAAGGGCAGAGCCTCTACAGCTCGTGCCTCGGATACTCTGCCAAAAAACTAAAACATCTGTTTTGATGATCATCTTTATCGCAGTCACACTCACGTGACGTTGCAGTTCTTCATGTAAGTTTATTATCTGCATGTGTGCACAGAAAGCTGATGTCAGACGGAGCATTGTGTGAGTATTAAACTAAGTTCTCTGTCACGTCTTATTGCTCTTAAATTGTCCAATACACACATGGTTATGTTCAAAAACACAAAGTTCACAAACACAGTCAGTTCTGTTCTGTAAGAAATCACGTGTATATTAGATATGTGTATTAATGTGACAGCAGTGTAATATACAGTACCTATTGCTATTTGCTGTTAATATGAATCAAACATAAGAAAATCAGAAAATCACTCACCGCTCTGGACTGAATAACTTTAGTAGCTTTAATAAGAACACATTTCTCACTTGAATGCTGCTGTTAAATTCGAGGAGATAAACATGGCGGACTCTGTACAGCTCACAGAGGGGCGGGGTCTAGGCTAATGGGGCGGAGTCTGTCAGAAGTTGTGGGCGGGGCCTGCAAACTGCTTGTTCTAAGACACTGCTTATGATTTATGGGGATTTAAAGGCGTAGTTTGATGACGCCAAGTTTGGACACAGAATCTTGGGACATGTGGTCTTCGCCTCACAGCCGGTAGAAAAGAATCGGGATAGGACATCACATTGCACAGGAGTGGGAGGATTTTTACTATTACAGGGTGGTTGTGTATAGGGATGCAACGGTATGGAAATTTCACAGCACGATTATAGTGACCCAAATTATCACGGTTATCAATATGATCACGGTTTTCTTCAAATGAGACGAATGTGTTCAAAAAGAACAGATGCACACATTGAAAACATTTCAACGTTTTATATTTGGAAAAAAAACAAACCACAAAAAAAATCAAGCAGCTCTATGCATTTTTTTAAGCTAAATTCTATTCTGTGGGATTACCTTCTTTATAATGGCCGCCGTCAATAGCAACGCATAACATAAATAAAAATAATTTGGTGTAAATATAATCTCTAATATTATCTCTGTAAATATATTCTCAAACAATATTCTCATCAGTGTTCTATCAGCTGACACATTTAAATCTAGCATATTTTTTCAATGAGCCCAAACAGTATCCTAGTGAAGTAATGCATATCCATATTTTCATATGATTTGACAGTTTATTTGATTAAATATCAAAAATCCAAAAGGCGTGCATCATACCTGACACCTAGATGAACACTTTACAGCTGGTTTTATGACTGCAAGCCATTCTCTTCAAATGCTATTGAAGTTAGAAACGTGTATACCAATCGTGTATGTAACTTTAGAAACGGTCCCTAAATTCGCCAATCTCGAACGTCAAGCCGACTTTATGCCAGTCATATCAGATGCGCTGTGGTTCTGCTGTGTTTATTTGAAACTATTTTCGCAGCTGAAATAGAACAAAAACAGTCAACCACTGTATGGTGAATGAATCTCCTGCGTACATCGCAAGTTTTGAGTGCAGATTTCACAAAAAGATGCACTCTGGCTAATCTGAACGCCTCTGATTATTAGAAACACGTGTGGTTGGTTATAATGCACAACGCGATTATAACAGATGGCTTTAGAGAAGACTATAATAAGTTCAACCGCCAAAGTGGCTAGTGTGAGTGGTAGTAACACCAGATGAAGGTTTGGTATTGAGATCAAAGTCCACTTGCCTTGCGCAGATTTGACGTGTTTCCCCCCGTTACAGTGACTTTCTTCTGGCATGATTGCAGACAGGGTGACCATCTTCGATTAAGTTTCCCTCAGGACTTTTGTAAAAGCCAAAATATGACCACACCTCAGATTTGGTCCTTTTAGAAGGCTGAACAATCCCCCGAGTGCTGTCATTGCCATTTCTTCTCATTAAAAAAAAACAGCGTTGCGCGCTGCGCCTGCACCAGACTGATGCTGACTGGACAGGATTTACCATGATAATCACGCCCGGTTTTAATGATAATTAATTTTTAAACGATATTACTAACCGTCAGTACATTTTATCGTGGTTTATCGTGAAACCGGTAATCGTTTCATCCCTAGGTGTGTACACACTGCTGACACACGTGTGTTCAAACACCATGTAAAACTGAATTTTGCATAATAGGTCCCCTTTAGGTAATTTCTTCTGCTGGATGAATATACCACAAATCTAAATTTGTTGACACCTTTTTTTTAAGGTTAAGGCACATCATGACATGGGGACCTGACTAACACACATATTTCATCATTAAAATTGCATATAAATCTTAGGCTACGTCTACACTAGGGATGCAACAATACAGTTAGTCCACGGTTCAATACATACCTCGGTTTTGGGTTCGGTTCTGATGGCTTGTCACATCAGTTTTTTGTTATTCTATTCTTAGGCGACAAGAACAGCAAAAGGTTAAGGAGAAAAAAAATACTTTTTTTATTGCAATACTCTTTCTTTATTTTACTGAAAAGAATTGAAAACCCTTACTTAAATGTAAAACTTTACTTTAAAAAAAACCTTGTACACATTCCTAGTGTATTGTAAAATATAAAATAAATATATATAAAGACTTACACTGGCAGCTCAGAGCTGTACAGCAGCATTTAAGTATGAAATTGAATGAATAAATGTAAAAATAAAACTACATAGACTTCAGTGTAAAATATACATTGATTCTTATTAAAGCTACTGTATTCGTTTTTCAGTCAAGAACAGTGAGTGATTTTCTCTGTCTTTTGTTGTATTAACATTAAAGGGATAGTTCGTTCAAAAATGAAAATTGTCATTGAGAAATTAATACAGGTTTGGAACAATATTAGAGTGAGAAAATAATAACAATTTTAGAGGTGAACTGTCCCTTTAAGGACAGCGTGTTCACTACTGCACTGCTGTCAATTTAAGACCTCTACACATCACATACACACTAGGGGTGCCACGGTACATGGAAAAAAAACCGAACCGTTCGGTTCGCTTGTCTTGGTTCGGAGTGTGTGTGTCGCACGGTTCGCGCATGCACAATGTATCCTCATGCCCGTATGTTACTTCAGACAGTGGGTGTCCTTTTCGCGCGAAATAAGAGGTGTGTGTGGACATACAGTAAAGTAAAAGTGGAGTGCTGCAGGTCACGTCACATGTAGAAATGAAAGTGGGAGAGATAAGGAAGGCTGCCCGGAGTTGGAGGATGCGCTAGCATCGTATAGCAGGGCAGATGCAGTGCGGAGAGCGGGAGCCGCGCTGCGTGTGCCCATTGCGCATACACACACTGGCAGTGTTTGTCTCGCGAGTCGCGCAGCTGAACCACGGCTCGTGGATTGCAAATACAGGCAAATATAGTCCAATCTGTCACATTTTCCGGTGTTCTCCTCCGACCCCTGTCTGTCTCGTGCTTTGATTTATGATGGGCAGCATATATCTGCTGCAGATGCGACCGTGTTCCCCTCTGTCTCATACACACATGCATATGTTGTATATAAGTAGTTCACATGATAAATGTAACATTTAAAAGTTAAGATATGCTTCTAGTTCTAATAATTTAAACATGCCTTTGAAGTTTGGGCAAAAACTTCTGGCAGTGTTGTGTTTTTGTGTATTTTATGTTATTTTTTCACAGTGCTGGATGTCATATGGTGAATGTGAAACACATGGGACACTTCATGGTGAAATGTGTTAATCAGGTCAGCTGAATTAAAGCCACAGTGCATTGTTCTGATCAAAATTGATATGATTAACATAAAAAATGTTACGCCAATGTGTCGGACTCAGACAGCAGTTAGGAAACAACTTGAAGTAACAATTTTTAATACTGTATCCTAATTGTGGATGATTAAGCTATATATCATATGCTGAAGTAAATTTCTGGAGTGTTAACGATTAAAAAAAACAACAACAAGAACCGTACAGAACCGAAAACCGTGACCCTAAAACCGTGATACGAACCGAACCGTGGGTTTTGTGAACCGTGCCACCCCTAATACACACGCGATTTTACTTTCACTTTAGACATAACCGACTGTGTTTATGCTAACCTTGGGTGTATTTGACAGTATTAGCGCAGTAAGACGAATACTTAGTTCAGTAATCACGTGTTTGACAGGTGTTTAGAGCGAGCGCTCGGAAAAGCGCATGAGCCGGCAAGGCTTTAAAACGCATGCAAATAATGAACTTTCTTGACTGTGAATATCTAGTGTTCCGTGAGTATAACTCTACCACTAACGTGTGATGTGAATGTATGTCGCGTTTTTCAGTATATTGGGATGGAGGCAAATGATATAATTTGTAGAAAAATAATTAATTCAATGCAAAATCGGAAAAAAAAACGCAATTCACAAGCGCGTATTGAACCGTGAATGCCGTACCGAACGGTTCAATATTATATTGAGAATTGTGGCATCCCTAGTCTACACTAATCCAGACACATTTGAAAATGCATCTTTTTCCTCTATGTTTTGGCCTTTCGTCAACACAGACACATCGTTTGTCTAGGTTTTTTGAAGGCCTAGCTTTTTGAAGACGACCTCCCAAGTGAATACATTTGAAAACAAACGTAGTTTGGACTGTGAAAATGAAAGCACTGAAACATTCAGACACGTTCGGTCATGTGATGCACGTTGTAGCGATAGACATCCATGTTTATACCAGTGCTATTAAATTTCACAGTGTTGCTAAAGATAAATGTTATCATGTACAATATTCATATTACATTCCTGCAAAGATGACAGATAATTTACTTGCAATTGCTGTCCTGCATCAAAACATGAGGGCAATTGTGTTTAGACCATAAATGGAACGGCAATTTATTTATTTATTCTTGAGTGAGTGAGACTTGGACACACCAGTACGTGGTGAGATATTCTGCTGATAAAATGGCCGTGCCAGAAGCATAGCATGAACTGTATCATGTCTGGTATCATCTCAGTGAGCTTATATTACATTTTGCACATGTGCAGCAAGATGTTTTTAGCGTTTTCCAAAGTTTCAGTGTGGACGAGAAACTTTTGGAAAATGATAAGTGTGGCCAGAAAGCATTTTTTGATATGAAAAAGCAGTTTTTGAATGCATCAGCTCATCTCAACCATGATCAATGATTACAGGTGACAGATATTTACGAGATGCTCTAAACAGGATGCAATTAGTTGCGATTCATTTATCAAGTGTTTCCACCTAAGATGTTAGTGCTATATGTCCTCACCGGTGATTTGTCTGAGCTCTCTGTGTTGTTCAGGAAAACGGATCGGCTTTCTGATGATGAATCTCCAAACTTCCCCACTCCATTTGTTCCACAGCTGGAGTCTGCGAGTGGAAAAAAAACCTGGCATTAACTAACAGCATCACACATTTCAGTGCTAAGGAGTCATGAATACTTAGTGGCCATCCAATATGCCAACTAGTGCAGGGTGTCTGATGGCCGATAGAATGCTGATACATACATAATATAACATAATAAATGACAAATGAGATTTAAAAAAAACAGCTGAAATAATAATTTCCCACAACATTCACTCAAAATTCACTAAAAACAATGAAAACTGACATTGTTTAGGTCATCTGTAGCTTTTGGAAGTCATACAAAGAGGAAAAACTACTCAAGTTAATCGGTCCAGCCAGGAAAATGAGCCAATGGCCAAATTGTTCAGTCTGATATGCGTCTACAACAGTTGTTCTTAACCTTTTTGCCTCAAAAGTCCCCCGTTGTCCAACACAATATTTGAAGGGAAAAAAAGACTTCCGTATACATTTTGATTTTAGTTGTTTAGCATTTTAATTTCGAGTTAATTTATGAATCATCATTTATTAATTTGAATTAATGTTATATAAAAGAGTTATATAAAAAAAATGTCCTAGCTCTTCCAAGCTTTATAAAGACAGTGAATGGTTGTGTCATTTTTGAAGTCCATAAAAGTGCATCTATCCATCATTTAACTGCTCCACACGGCTCTGGGGGGGTTAATAAAGACCTTCTGAAACGAAGTGGTGCATTTGTGTAATAAAAATATCCATATTTAAGACTTTATAGACTAAAATAACTAGCTTCCGGCGGTCAGCGGTACGCAAGTCGACTAAAAGACGATGTACAGGAGCATCACACGCTTTGACGCCTCTCGTGGATAGGGCTGGGCAACAAACTAAAGCCCCTCTTCTCTTAAATCAAAATCCTCCGCATTTCTCTTTAAAATTCTCGTTTTAGACTCTAATTCATGACCAGTGTTTTGTTTTGCTCTATCCTCTGCTCTTCTGCGTTCGTCAATACGCATGCGTCAAGCGTCAAGGGTTACTATTTTAGCGCAAGTCGACTTGCGTACCGCTGACCGCCGGAAGCTAGTTATTTTAGTCTATAAAGTTTTGAATATGGATATTTGTCTTACACAAACGTGCCACTTCACTTCAGTAGGTCTTTATTAACCCCCCAGAGCCATGTGGAGCAGTTATATGATGGATAGATACACTTTTATGGGCTTCAAAAATGACCCAACAATTCACTGCCATTATAAAGCTTGGAAGAGCCAGGACATTTAGTTAATCTCTGATTGCGTTCGTCTGAAAGAAGAATGTCATATACACCTAGGATGACTTGAGGGTGAGTAAATCATGGTCTGATTTTCATTTTTGGGTGAACTAACCCTTTAAAGTCATCACCTAGAAGTGGCACCAGCCTGTGTATTACTGTCTTCAACTGATTATAGCTTAGTTGTATACATGCTTTTTCATTTTTTTGCTGCCTCATTGATATATTATATAGTCTGATTCTTGGGGTTATTGGATCTAGGCGAGTCATTTTTAGACTACTTAAAAACACAGCCTGACATAATTTGCATTTTTAATAGGGATGCACAATATATCAGCCACCATATCGGTATCAGCCAATATATGTTCATTTTTAATATCATCATTATCAGCCCAATAAGGCAATTTGGCCGTATATTTAAGCCGACAAATAATGGATTATTTCCTTCCGCTGAGACACTTCAGACGCGAACTGTTCGCCATGATGGGTTTGAATGGCTTGAAATATGATTGGAATCAGTTGCAGTCTAAATACAATTATAATGAGAACATAATTGTGTGCTTGGGACATGACTTTTAATGGTGAGACTTTTGTTTTTGTAATCAGGCTCTCAAAAATGATGTAAAAATTGGGATTTAGATTTATTGGCTTTCAAATATAAAGAATTACTGGTTATCGGTATCGCCCAAAATTGTCATATACGGCATCCCTAATTTGTAATAATTTTAGAGACGATACAAAGAGTACTTTTTTTTTTTTACAATGAAATATTCAAAAACAAATTTATTTAATACATCCTATATTATACAAACAAAGTTTTTATATAGCTAGGAGCTAGTGTAAGTTCAAATCTCACACTTTAATAGTATTTATAGCTCCTAGCTTAATAAAACAGGCTGTGTGACTGAGGCAAGGGTGGCGATATGACCAAATTTCACGATAATCACATTTCTATTATTAAACATAAGAAAAAATAAGCAAATTACTATTAGGACAAATACAATATAACAAATTTTTTTATTAATTTTAGTTTTTTTAGGTACAATAGGTTTATTTAACATGTAGTTTATTAGTACAGAAATGATCAGATACTGCATAGTCTTCACTGTATGAAGTAAATATACATTTATTTTTATTAAAGCTAAAAAGAAAATTTATTCAGCCAAGAGCAGCTTATTTAGTTAGTTATTTTCAGTTTTGTTTGATTCACTCAATGACACAGAGCAGCAGGTACAGTCAAACCAAAATTTATACAGGACACCTTCAACATTCTCACATTATCCATTTATTTGCTATAGTTTAGAAAATGGTAATACGACAAGAACTCAGAGTTAAACTGTGTCAGAACAAATTCATCTTGATAATGTCAGATCACTTTGATAGAAAGGTCTGTAATGATTACAATCATCCAATCAGCTGTTACATTTAATTAGATAATACCAATTTAGGCCAACCAATGACCAAGCAATGCTTCATTGTGTTCAGTCTGTGGTGTCAAAGTTCACATTAGCAATTAAAGAAAAAACACTTCAGCAAAACATGCTCAGGTCAAAGTGTCTGAATCATTTTGGGCCCAAATTTTTATCTACTGTATGAAGAACTTTTGGGTATAATATGTCAGTTTACTTTATTTTGCTCTCCTCACTTACTTAAATGAACTATAGTGTCCTGCACACACTAGTAAAACATTATATCTGGTGTCTGAATCGTTTTTGGTTTGACTGTAGTTGTGTTAGGCTGCTGTCACTTTAAGAACAAACGCACGGATCCAATATACTGTTACACACTCGGTTTACACCCAACTATTAATTAAATATTATTGTTAACTTGCACTTGAGACATAACCGGCTGGGTTGCACAAATACTCCACGGGAGCACTGCATTGAGTTCTGTTTCACTGCTGCTTGTGCTTCATAACACTTTTTAACATCGAGCACGAACGATCGACTTCTGAGACACAGCTTTCTGTACGTAAACTTTGTCAGTGAGCCAGTCAGCAAGAGTACCACACTGTGTTCCTTTTCAGGATACGTTGCCCTTATAACTCTTCTTAACATCAAGCTCGTCACACTCTTTATATTCTTAGTCATGCTTTTCATCACTCTGAAATGTCAATAGTGCTATATAATGACATGCCGCGATATAGCAAAATCTCTAACGGTAGACATTTTATACCGTGGTAACAATATTGCCATACCGCCAAGCCTTGCTATGAGGAACGATTACCTCAAAATGTACGTCCGCATGCAAGTTCGAGGGACTTTATTTATATTACATACATACTAGGGGTGTAACGGTACACAAAACTGACGGTTCGGTACGTATCGGTTTTGAAGTCGCGGTTCGGTACAGCAGTTTAAAAAAAAATGGCTTTTTATTTATTTTTTATTAAACAGTGGTTTACTGAAAAAATTGTGTCTGTCCTTAAATGAATTAAATAACTAAAAGTTTCTTAAAGATAATGCTGTAAACTATATAGGGAGCCCTTACTTGCACATTATTACTTTAATATTAAAGGTTAACAACAGAGCCCAAACTATGAGCCTATATTCAGCTGATATTCATGTTTAGTTATAGGATAATCAACACTCAAATAACACATTGAGTGCAAACATGTAAACTTCACATAAGGCAGTTTTTGCATTAACTCCTAAATAAAATTATGTTTTTTCTCCAATTCGTTTTTGAAATATAATCTTCGTGACTGTCATTTTCATGACAGATTTATCTAAACATAGCATTAAATAATCAAGACATCACTAACAGGTTAAGTAGAATTAATATATATATATATATATATATAGGCTAATATAGTGCATATATTTAGTGAAAGAGTTGATTTCTCTAGTGAATTAACAGCTGTGGACACTGAAGGACTTCTGACTCTGAGGTAAATGATGCTGCTTGACATTGTTTACAAGCTGTTTGACGTCTTTCCGCGATTGAAACACTGATTGAGCGATTACACGACATATGATACGTTTCAGTAAGTGTTATCCTCAACATACCTTAAGATATTAATTCATGTTTATTCTTCTGGAAGAGATGATCGCGTTCACTCGCGGCCGCTTGAATTGACGCACCTATACAGTGATCAGTCGTCACATTAAAGAGCGTCAAAACGGCATTTATCGTTTGAATTTCGTGATAAAATGGACTGAATACTTAATATGTTCGAGTGGGAACTCGGATTGAAATGTGTTCCGCGCTTAAAACAAGCCGACTGTTTACTGTTAAAGATTGCATTCATAACACGCGCACCGAACCGAAAGCCCTGTACCGAAACGGTTTGGTACGAATACGTGTACCGTTACACCCATAATACATACACCTCTTTAGCTATATAACTGATTAAACATGTCTTAGATGAGTATAATTTAATTAGACCAAAATGTGCTGGAATCCAGAATTTTTTTTTACGGAATTTGGGGAAAAAAGATTTCAGGAAAACTGGGCCACTGTGGCTTAGATTACACATCCGGAAATGTGCTTCTATGCAGAACAAGCTGTGACCTCCACATATTCTGTTGCTCTGAAAGCCAGCAGTGAGCATTATGGGATTAGTACATACTGGTCTTGACGGGTTCTGTGAGGGTCTTGGCCGGAGGCGCCTGTAGAACGGCTGGTCTCAGAACACTGCGCTGCTGTTCTTTGGGCTTCTGACTGGGAACGCCTGGAAAACAACCTACTAACGGGTTGAATCAGAAACCAAACACCGCAGGGCAACAACACACACCAGTGTTTGATTAGGTCTTTAGTAATGGAAGAGCTAGTGTTGTTATACATTATTACAACAATTTTTTGCCTTTATTCAGATAGTACAGTTTGAGAGAGGACAGGAAGTGAAGTGGGGTCGGGGAAGGACCACGAGCTGGAACTCGACCTCGGGTCGCCTGAAACACGATTGCGCTACAAGTCGGAGCGCCGGCCATGAGATTAACGGCTCTGACAACTAAAACTATTAAAAATCATTTTTGTTAATTGAAATACAGCAAAAATAAAAAGAACATTAAATATTAGATGAGATGTTGCCTTGGCAAGCGACTGAAATAAACTAAGTTGAAGTACTAAAATGACTCAAACTAATAAATTGAAACAAAAAAAACAGGGCTGTCACTATTACTTTGGTAATCGAGTAATCAGTCGATTATTTTGACGATTAATCTGGGTTTTTTTGTAGTAATAATAATAGACCCAAGCAAAGACGCAAGCCTTTAAAATGACTTAAAATACATATATAATAACAATGAGGCAATAATATTTGGTTCAAATTGAGTATCAAAAGCAAGTAAGCATATGATTTTATAGAACAACACTGTTAAAATACATAATATAAACAATCATCTTATGTACATTATACAGGGAGTGCAGAATTATTAGGCAAATGAGTATTTTGACCACATCATCCTCGTTATGCATGTTGTCTTACTCCAAGTTGTATAGGCTGGAAAGCCTACTACCAATTAAGCATATTAGGTGATGTGCATCTCTGTAATGAGAAGGGGTGTGGTCTAATGACATCAACACCCTATATCAGGTGTGCATAATTATTAGGCAACTTCCTTTCCTTTGGCAAAATGGGTCAAAAGAAGGACTTGACAGGCTCAGAAAAGTCAAAAATAGTGAGATATATTGCAGAGGGATGCAGCAGTCTTAAAATAGCCAAGCTTCTGAAGCGTGATCATCGAACAATCAAGCGTTTCATTCAAAATAGTCAACAGGGTCGCAAGAAGCGTGTGGAAAAACCAAGGCGCAAAATAACTGCCCGTGAACTGAGAAAAGTCAAGCGTGCAGCTGCCAAGATGCCACTTGCCACCAGTTTGGCCATATTTCAGAGCTGCAACATCACTGGAGTGCCCAAAAGCACAAGGTGTGCAATACTCAGAGACATGGCCAAGGTAAGAAAGGCAGAAAGTCGACCACCACTGAACAAGACACACAAGCTGAAACGTCAAGACTGGGCCAAGAAATATCTCAAGACTGATTTTTCTAAGGTTTTATGGACTGATGAAATGAGAGTGAGTCTTGATGGGCCAGATGGATGGGCCCGTGGCTGGATTGGTAAAGGGCAGAGAGCTCCAGTCCGACTCAGACGCCAGCAAGGTGGAGGTGGAGTACTGGTTTGGGCTGGTATCATCAAAGATGAGCTTGTGGGGCCTTTTCGGGTTGAGGATGGAGTCAAGCTCAACTCCCAGTCCTACTGCCAGTTTCTGGAAGACACCTTCTTCAAGCAGTGGTACAGGAAGAAGTCTGCATCCTTCAAGAAAAACATGATTTTCATGCAGGACAATGCTCCATCACACGCGTCCAAGTACTCCACAGCGTGGCTGGCAAGAAAGGGTATAAAAGAAGAAAATCTAATGATATGGCCTCCTTGTTCACCTGATCTGAACCCCATTGAGAACCTGTGGTCCATCATCAAATGTGCGATTTACAAGGAGGGAAAACAGTACACCTCTCTGAACAGTGTCTGGGAGGCTGTGGTTGCTGCTGCACGCAATGTTGATGGTGAACAGATCAAAACACTGACAGAATCCATGGATGGCAGGCTTTTGAGTGTCCTTGCAAAGAAAGGTGGCTATATTGGTCACTGATTTGTTTTTGTTTGGTTTTTGAATGTCAGAAATGTATATTTGTGAATGTTGAGATGTTATATTGGTTTCACTGGTAAAAATAAATAATTGAAATGGGTATAAATTAGTTTTTTGTTAAGTTGCCTAATAATTATGCACAGTAATAGTCACCTGCACACACAGATATCCCCCTAAAATAGCTAAAACTAAAAACTACTTCCAAAAATATTCAGCTTTGATATTAATGAGTTTTTTGTGTTCATTGACAACATGGTTGTTGTTTAATTATTAATGTTGTAAAATTAATCCTCAAAAATACAACTTGCCTAATAATTCTGCACTCCCTGTATACTATAACAAATGCCTGCAGGGGCACCAACCAGGGGGTGATTGTTACACTTTACAGCAGATCAAATCCTTGAAAACAACATTTAATTCAAATGTTCACTTAATCTTTATATTTGGCCACTTCTTTATAATGGAAATGCTACAGCCACTGTAATTTCTTGAACAAGAACATGGACATCAAAACATGCAAACTTAAAGCGAAGGTTTAAACTTTTATTTTGAAATCCTGATGAAAAGTTTGCATATTTAGAAACATATAAATGATGTATTTTCCTGTGTTGGCGTAGGTGTATAAATAATTTTACCTCGTAAATCTGATGAAATGGCGCACATTGCGTTCCCAGATGAACGTTACAAGCAAACCAAAGTCACAGCATATGCAGAGATGGAGATTGAGACGCTCCACGCATGAAAATGATAATCGTTCACGTGGAGCAGCATTTCTTTTTGAACGGAGCTGCTCAGACGCACGTAACCTACACGCATGTAAAATAATTAAGGCGCATATATACATTAAACCCGCTGGGCATATATTTATTTAACTGAATCAAACCCTTTGGTAATTCACAATAGCACTATGCTGGTTTTTAAATGGTTTTAATATATAGTGCAGTCTTGGAAAGTGGTCTAATAATGCGGTTCATGGTTACTTGACGCGGGTAACTTGCAATCAAGGATTTTGTTTTAAATTGAGTACTCGAATTTAAATCGAGCATTCGTGACAGCCCTAAATAAACGAAACTGAAAATGTATAGAAAAAATTAATTCAAAATAAATACTATAACATATAAATGGTCAAATAAATGTTCTAAGCCAGGGGTGCAGAACTCAGTTCCTGGAGAGTTTAAGCCGGGTTCACACTGTACGATTCATAATAGTCCTTCACGTATGTTGCTTGTCAGATTGTACGAACATGATCCCCGCTGTAAGCCATGTCACACTGTCGGATCTCAGTTCTCATTCATGTCAGACTGTATGGCAGTCAAGGCGTGATAAGAACGGAAGCATGCAAGACTCGTCCGAGTTTTATTTCATCAATCCGTGACCGTTCTGTGACGGTGAGTTGTGTTACATGTGCGATTGAAATGGTAGCTAGCAAACAAAAACAATGGCTGTGTCAAACCACCCCTATACCTGTAAATAGGGCACTATTTGTGTAGTGGTGTCCGAAACTATAGAGGACACTATAAAGTGCACTTTTTCCCACAATGCACCGCAATAACGAGTGTACACTCAACGGCTAGAGAAAACCCATAATCCACTCTGAGTCGCGCGCAGAATGAAGAAGATGGTGCCCACAGCCAAGTCATCCATCCAGTTTCCAAACCGCTGGTCCAATGTGGCTACAGCATAATACCATACAGGTATAACTTGATTACTAAATTGTTTAATTAAAGTTTATACAAAAACAAAGACGTTGTGTGTGAAGCAAGTGGTTCGTTATCATCTCACTAATTGCATCATCAGGTTCTGAGATCCTATTTGTTTTTGATTTGACAGTCTTTGTAGGAGAAGCAACATTACAGGACTGTACGGCTGGTCCGAATACCATTTTTTGAGCTTCGAAGCTTCAGAGGGAAGGAGCTGAACATATTCTTCTCTCTAATAAAAGGCAGGAATCTGGAGAAGTGGCGTGTCTCACGAGGGCAGGGCTTATATGCTCAGAGAACGGACACTGCAGTGATAAAATAAAAAATAAAAAAAACACACAACGGTCTGTTATGTCCCAGTTTTGATATATTATAGTAGTAAACAGTGTTGGGGGTAACGCATTACAAGTAACTTGCGTAATAATATTACTTTTTCCAAGTAACTAGTAAATTAACGCATTACTTTTCACATTTACAACAAAATATCTGAGTTACTTTTCCACATTAATTTGACTGACAGCTCTCCTGCCCCCATGTTGAGAAAAATAAGTGCAGAGGCGTTGTGTGTAAACATGATGGTTATTGTAGTTCTAGACTAAATGTGAGCATTTATTTATCTCACTTGCACAATAAAGATTCTGTGCTCCTCAAAATTAATACAATCAGTTAAATGCAAAATCAGAGTACTATGCAAACCTCCAATGAATAAATGTTAAATAAAACAACAATTTTTATGCATAATCTACCTTTATATTTAATTTACCAATGTCTTGCTGCTGACCTTTGATGATGAAAATAACTAGATTTTTTTGTTTTTATTGGTAAAACTTTTTTCTCCTGCATCCTATTCTACCATTATCCAGAATGGCTGTTCATGCGTGAATTTGCATTTTTACCTCAGCCTGGGGCTTATTATTTCAATTTTGGTATGAAGAGGTCTTTACCGTTGCACAAAAATATAACTTTGTTATAAAAAAACAAAACAAAAACAAGCCCAGCCCAGGTGAGAAAAAGTAACGCAACTCATTACTTTTCTTAAAAAGTAACAATTAGTTACTTTTTAAGGGAGTAACGCAATATTGTAATGCATTACTTTTCAAAGTAACTTTCCGAAACACTGTTAGTAAATATCATTTAGTCAGTTAGAGAACAGATTAACTACAATTAAAAACTGAACGTGCCGCGTGAGCCGAACGAGAGTCAGATTACATTCATCACAAGAGTGAGAAGCTGAATGACAAGATCGCGGAAGATTTGGTTTCAAAGTGAAATGTGAGAGCACCTATTTAAGGGAGTTTGTCATTGTACTGTATTGTTGTGTTTTTCATTAAGAATAATAGGCTAATGAACCCACAATTCAAGCAACCCGTCCCCGAATTGGCAAACAGAAAGTAAACTGCGCACAACTGCATTCGTTCACAGCCGCTCAGTGCACAAAGCACTGCAATGTGACGGTGAGGGAACATTCTCTGACAATCACATCGCAAACGGGTAAAAAGGCTTGTATTTTGATTCTACTATTTTATATATATAATATATACATTGTGTATACATACACAATATCTAACCAACGCAGCTTAACCCAAAATGCATGCTCAGGCATGTGCTTTTTCCATACAAGCTCATGCAGTTGTGCGCTCTAGACAGAGAATACTCCATTGCAGGGAACACGAAGCAGCAGCAAATATATTTATTAAGTATAACGAGGTTGGGTTCCTATTCAACTGTCCATCCTATTAAAAACTGCTAGGCTATAAAATAATAGTAAAAAAAAAAAAAAAAAAGGTATTGTATTTCGCCAGATTTTATAGTGTAAACATATTCAGGTGCGAATGAGAACCGCATGAAAAAAAATCAAAACAAAAACGAATATTCAAACCCCAAAATTGAAAATCGAATACCAACCCATTTGAATATTCTGGTCCAGCCCTATTAAATCGGCTGTCGGTGAACATGTTAAACAAAGACTTCCGATTTTGGCCAAGGATCAGAAGAATCTATTAGGAGTCTCAACATTTGTCTCAGACGGCCAAACTCGTACAGTGTGAACCTGGCTTTTTTTTTTTTAAACTACAGGTGTGTGTGCTGGAGCAGAAACTCTGTAGGACTTGCCCTCCAGGAACTGAGTTTGCATCTCATGAGTAAAGCTAAACATGGAATCCAACGGACTTAATCTATTCGAGGAGCTTTCAAAATGTACAAGATGACATTTAAAAAAAGGAATGAAAGAGGAAGCTTTACAGTGTGACTAATTTACCCAATCTTTCCTGCTCATGAGAGCATATTCATGCGTGGCATATGTGTGCAGCTACAGTAAAACGCTCAAAGCAGGAATGAGTTGATCTTACCTGCGCTTGGAGCCTGGCCATGAATGAGTGTGGGGGGTTTCAACCTGAACCCAACAGGCTTCTCTTCTGAGACAGACAAACAGAAGCATAAACATGTAAGACACTAAACCAAACATTGCTTACGCAAGACGAGATAAGATCTCTCAGCTAAACAAACACTCAAAGTGCATTCGTATGTGGCCTCAAAAACACATCAGTCAAGAATAGGATGGCACTGAAATGGCATACAACTCATACTCTCTGCAATGCAATAATACCAGTCAAAAAAAAACATTACAATGGTTTAAACATTTAGATACAGCTTCATATTTTTACCCAAGAGTGGGCAGTATGCAGTAAATACCACACTGTATACACCATGCAATAACAGCCACAGAGTCTCAATCTCTATAGTGCCCTAAAGCTATGGCCTCAAAATGACTCTGACCACTTCCTGTATGACCGTAGTCCCCTCCACAGGCCTCTGGACTTGTTTTAGCACATTCCTGACAGTAGCCGAAACACATTTAGGTTTAGTGCGCTTGGCTGGGTTTGTGCTCTTTCTAATAGAGACCAAAATAGAAAGCTGCCTTCAGATACATGTGCAACATCTGCCATTTACTACTCTGTGTAGCTCACTATCTAGAGGATGAGAGATCTGAAGCCACTTAGCAAACGTGTTTTAAATTAGTTTTATACAGTCGGATTTATTAAAAACAAAAAGCAACTATGCGAATCAGCATATAAGCGATATATCAGGCTTGAGCAAAACTAAAAATGTAGAGTTGCACAATTCTGTATAAATTGAGAATCATGATTTTCTTTGTTTAAAATACAGATCACAATTCAGAGGTTAATTGTTGTAGTCCATTTACAAATATTTAATTAATTGAATGCATTACCCTTTTTTTATCTCTTGAATGAATGATTCAATGACTCACTCGTAAAGACTTCACTTGTTTCATTACTGCATGAATGGGCATTTTTGAAAGAATCTCTTGAATGAATGATTCAATGACAAATACATTTTAACAGCCACTTGTCGCCACCTACTGGTGTAATGATGTAATTAGGGCCGAGCACCGATGGTGTGAGGACCCTATTGTATTTGCTCAGCCTATTTTTATTCTTCTCCCAAATTAATCGCATTTTTGAGGGCCTAAACACGCTCAAAAACTCATGAAACTTTGCACACGCGTCAATAGTGGCAAAAAATTACGTCTGATATGGGTTTCAGAATTAGGCGTGGCAAAATAGCTTGATAGCGCAACCTACAAAATTTCAATTAAGCGATGTTCACGCCATGTTTCACATACAAGTATGAAATTCGGTAGACACATGTAAAAGCCCAATACCTACAAAAAAGACCCTGGGTGCAAAATCTAAAAACCCAACAGGAAGTGACATATTTTGAATTTCCTCTGCAAAATTTTTGCCATTTGCAGATGTTGTACTAGGGCTGGGCGATAAAACGATAACGATATGTATCGCGATAGACAAATAATCGATATCAATAAAAAATGCGTTCGATAAAACGTTCAATATTTTTTTTTTCCTTCGTCAGAAGAAACCAGAGGTTGCGAAGCAAGTTTGGTTGCATGAACAAAGGCACTCACTCTCTGGTAACCAAGCAATGTAGGGAGTGACAGACTAACAGCCAATCATGTAACTGTATCAGTTTGGTTGCGCCACATCGTTGTCTTGTGTTGGATTCATTCTTCAGTAACAGAACCGGCGTGGAGTGATAAGCGGAAAATGAGTGCAGCAGCGAATGACGTCCCGACCAAGACTGGTAATACCACAAACTAGTTTTACCACCTTAAGCCTTGTGTATACTTTCGTCTGGCTCCGCAGCGCGAGCCTCCGCTGACAGCGTGCGCGCCTCGTTCGTTTGGGGACGTGTTTATACTCAACGCGCTCGCCATTGTGCTATTCTTGACTTTGGCTGAATCCAAAATCGCCATCTAAACCCTCAATCACTATTCGCTACTTTAGTCCACTAATACAGTTCACTTGAAGGAGTGAATGAAAACGAGTGAATTCAGATAGCCGCTGTGTGTACATCGGCTGTACACTCGTTATTGCGGTGCAAAGTGGGATAGAATGAGTGCACTCAATAACATCCACTATAGTTTTGAACACCACTACAAATGGCTGTCCCCTCAATTATCGCCCTATTTAAGAGTATAGGGGGCGATTTCAGATTCAGTCTTTGAAACTACATGGAGAGGTAATGTTACTCTGCATCAGTGCCTTATGACAAAGCATCTAAACACTAACAGTTACAAAGAAATAAAAGAGGCACTGCGCCTTAATGTTAAGAGATAATTGTTAAGTGCTCATTGTGATTTTAGACTTGTGTTTATATTTTAATTATTTGAGTGTTTTCCATGGTTGTGTTGACATTTCTGCCTTTATAACTGAGGGGATTATAATCAGAGGAAGGTTAAGTTTTAAATTAAAATGTTTAAAATGTAAAACATTTTTCTCCTGGTCCTTATTTTAAATGGGTCATAAAACATATCAATAATTATCGATATCGACCGATATGAAACACTTATATCGTGATACAGTTTTCAGCCATATCGCCCAGCCCTAAGTTGTACTTTAACAAACTCCTCCGAGAGATTTAACCAGAACAACATATTTGCACAGTCTAATTGCGAATATCTTGATTTTTCACTGAAGGGCGTGTCCGTGACGGCCTCACAAATTTCGATGTTTCGCCATAAAACAGGAAGTTGTTGTAACATACAATGTCCGATCTGCCCCGAACTTCACATGTTTGATAAGAGTCCTGGCTTGAAGACAACTACAGGCCAATATTCAGTTACAGTCATAGTGTCACCTGCGGGCAACAGGAAATGCCTTGTTTTACATTGTGGTTAATTCCTCATTGAGATTTAACCAGAACAACATATTTGGTCAGTCTAATCTAAAGGCCTTGGGGTTGTTAAATTGCGAAGATCTTGAGTTTTCCCTGAAGGGCGTGTCCGTGGTGGCCTGTCAAAGTCTGATGTTTCGCCATGACACAGGAAGCTGTTGTAAGTCAGGCATACAATGTCCAACCTGCCCCAAAATTCATATGTTTGATAAGAGTCCTGACCTGAAGACATCTACATATGAGTTTTAAAATTAGGCGTGGCAAAATGGCTCGGCAGCGCCACCTACAACATTTCAACTAAGTGCCCCTCCCGCTACGTTTCACATACAGGCATGAAATTCGGTAGACACATGTAACAGCCCAATACCTACACACAAAAAAAATCTCCTGGTACTAAATAAGAAAACCAAAGTTAGATATTTTGAATTTTCTTTGCAAAATTGTTGCAAATTTTCCCATTTCCAGACGTTGTACTTTAACAAACTCCTCCTAGAGATTTAATCAAATCAACATTTTAGGTCAGTCTAATCTAAAGGCCTTTGCAATGTTAAATTGTGAAGATCATGAGTTTTCCCCAAAGGGTGTGTCCGTGGTGGCCTGACAAGTTTCTATGTTTCGCCATGAAACAGGAAGTTGTTGTAACTCGGGACATACAATTTCCGATCTGCCCCAAACATCCCGTTTTATTAAAGTCCTGGCCTGAACACATCTACACGCCAATATTCAGTGACAGGCATAGCGCCACCTGTGGGCAACAGGAAAGGCCACTGTGATTACTTCTGTGATATCTCCTCATTGAGATTTAACCAGATCAACATCATATTTGGTCAGCCTTGGTGATGTTAAATTGTGAAGATCTTGAGTTTTCGCTGAAGGGCGTGTCCATGGTGGCCTGTCAAAGTCTGATGTTTCGCCATGACACAGGAAGCTGTTGGAAGTCAGGCATACAATGGCCGATCTGCCCCAAACTTCACGTTTGATAAAAGTACTGACCTGAAGACAACTACATGCCAATATTCAGTTATAGTCAAAGCGCCACCTGCTGGCAGAAGTTTTCCTGAGGATACCAGGTGGCGGTGCATGTGCGAGAGCCCTCTCATCGCTGCTTGCAGCTTAAATTTATACAATATTTGAATCGTCAAGCTACTTTCAAGAGGTAATTTACTCCATTTTGATCATTATCGTAGACAATTTGAATGATTTTAAGACAGAAATAATGATACTGTGTGGTTAAAAAAAAGACTTTGTGAAGTCGTTTCATATCTAAACATAAGCGCGAAAATATTGAGTTCTCTTTCAAGTCTCGCTCTTGAAAGGACAAACTCACACAAAAAGTATGTCAACATGGCCATTTTGATGAGTATTCTAGCAGACATAGTCTGTATATGCCTTAAGTAAACTTACAGTCGAGCAAGACGACGCATATCCGTGCATTAGGTCTTAAAGGGGCAGTAGCCTTTACTGCTGTCTGTTTAACGTCAAACAACAAAAGACAAGGACATCACTCACTGCTCTTGATTGAATCGCTTTTGTAAGTTTAATAGGATTAATCTTTAATTCATACAGTCAAATATGCAATGTTATTTTACATTTGATCAATTTCTGTACCTGAAAACTAATGTTAGACGTACCTGAAAAACCTAGTTTATTTTATGAGTATCTTTGCTCTATAGTATTTATTTGCGCTGCTGCTTGTATTTAAATGATTTGTTCTTATTATTTTCTTTATTTTTATTTGACAGTAGTCCTTTTTTCCCTGAACATAGCAAATACTGAACCGTGAACCTAAAACCGTGATACAAACTGAACCGTGAGCAATCTGTACTGTTACATCCCTATTGTAACGTATGCGAGGGGGTGCCACAAAATGGAGAACATTTTCAAAGGGTGCCATGACTGATTAGAGGGCCTGAAAACAAACTTTTGAAAACGGGTTTCAAAGTGCAAGCTTTTTGAAAATTATATTATCGTCTTCCGTGTAAACAACAAAAACACGAATTTGTGAAAACAGTGACGTCATGCCCATGGAAATAACGCATTTAATCTAGGCATATCACCATCTACTGGCCTTGCAGCAGAATACAGCGTTTTTAACATTGTTTTCATGGAGACGTGTGAACAGGGATCGTTTTGACAATGTTGTCCTCTATATGAGAAAACATTTCCGATTTTAGTACATTGTTGCCGTGTAAACGTACCCTAAATATAATAATAAAATGACTTGTACACCAATGCATCCTGTGTTCTTATATTCATATAAAGTGCCTCAAGACATTATAATAATGCATCACATTAATAGATGGAGAAAATCTGATTGTATGGCCAGACAAAATATGCAGCTTTTAAACAGGCAGCAAAATCTGATTGTTTGACGTATCCAACTCAAATTTGTTTTGTTTTTTTGTCTGAATAAAAATGTGAAAGGAATCTGATGTTTACAAACCCAATCCAAACCACATGGACGTGTGACAAATGACAGTGCGGACAGTCAGTCCTAAAATCAGATTTGAAAACCAAATTGGATGTGTGCAGTGTAAACAAAACCTAAGACTGTCAAACATGACAAAGACCATGTATGGCCGCAGAACAAATTTGAAGTCATGAACTCAAAACAAGACATTTTGCCAGTTTCAGTTTCTATTTATATTGCATCCTGATTAGTAGCTCCGCCCACTGTGAAATCTCATTGGTCCAAAGCATTCCTCCTCCACAGTTGCATATTAAATATCATAAATGTTCTGATTACTTGTGATTGTAGTTTGTGGCTACATCAGTGAGGACAGAAAATATTGATACTGGACACTAGTTAAATTGTGGAGATCAAAAGGAAGGCTGGTTCTTACCTGGCTCAGAGTCTGAGTTACCAGTTGGAGACTGGCATAAACTTGAGGGCATAAAGATATTATTCTTGGGAACTGTAGCAGGAGAAAAAGAAAGCAAGCAAGCAATTAAGAAAGAGAGGATCAGATGGGAGAATAACACTTTCAGTTAAATTCAGCCAAAAGGCCTATTTGGACGGTAATTGTTTCTCGTGGGTATTTTCATCATTGACAGGGGCTAGTCCGTGATTTCATTGCCGTCTGAATCCAGAATGTCAGTGTTTTTCTCCCCGGCCGAATAACCTACTATTTTTAGACAAACACCAAGGTTGTGTGGTCATTTAATTGCTGTCCGAATCCACATCTGAGTTTTCAAGAATATATAACTTCAAAATTCACTGTTTATATCCTTTTTGACCCCTGCAGAGCACCATACGGTTGTGCGTCGCTGTAATTTGGATGCATTTTAAAGATCTAGACTTTCATTACTGAAATGCTGCTGAAGTATTTACAAGAGCAATACATTTCATCACCGCTCCAAAAATAAAAATAAAAGCACGTAAACATTTGAAATGGGCTGTTATTCGGGCAGCGATTATATCCGTTTTAATAACCATCATCATGTAAATAAGAGGCTGTATTCACTCATTTCCATGTGGAATAAAATTACATCCTTTAGATTGAGATAAAATACAAGACAGAAAACCATTTTAACTAGAATGTGTGTCTATATGTCTTCCCATTTTTAAACAGATTTAAATAATGAATAATTAGGATATTATTTTCCTATTATTAAATTAAATATGCATTTATTCTTATTATTCCAAGCATGAGACATTTTAATTACAGCATACAATCATGTTATTGACCACGTGACAGCTTGTTTCCAGGATCACAAACCTCGCTCCTCCACCGGGAATAAATCACCATCCGAATGCAGTTTATCTCTGAGGTGGCGTGATGCACATTTATTTTAACGGACTTCCACGTGAGAAACAATTACCGTCCGAATAGGGCTTGAGTACTTGTTGAAAGTGAACAGTGCCAATCCACTGCAGTGCAACTGTAGATTCACCTGAATGTGACGGGGGGAACTGGGTCAAAGATGAGGTCCTCTCTCTCTTTACCGGGGGACAGTATTCGCCATCATCCCGATCTGAATCTGAACAACAAAATTCAAAATCAATAGATCAAACAGAAACTAAAACTAGCAGTACAATTCTGTACACTGTGCAGGGAGTTGTTTGCAATAACTGCACAAAAAAATATGAGAACTTTATTTAGAATTGATAATGACTTCTACTTTTAATAGGTGAGACTTAGACCCATTTAACCTCATCTGTTACTCGGGTTATTTCCACCCAAAATGAATTGAAAATGAAAATTCTACTGGATCTGAGGAGTTTATGTTGTTGAAAAAAAAGAAAAATGGAAAAAAAGTAACAAATAAGTCCCTTGCGGGTCAATTTGACCCCCTTAGGAATGAATGGAATGCGAGGAATGCTTTAATATACATAGAAAAACCTAAAAAATGCTCCAAATTAAAACTAAACTTTACCAAAAATTATTTTATAATGTCTACTAGGGCTGCAGCTATCGATTTTTTTTGTAATCGATTAATCGATCGATTAATCGATTAATCGGATAAAACATTTTTCGTGTTTTTAAACAACCAAAACAAATGCATAACGAAAATGAAGAGGAAAAGCAATTTATTAATATTATTATTATAGTTATTGCAATAGACTCATTCAAAATGAGAATTTTCAACTCCCTGCACAGTGTACAGAATTGTACTGCTAGTTTTAGTTTTTTTAGAACCGCATCACGACATCGCTACAAATACAGTATGAGATTATAATCAGCGAACATCAATGTATAGGCTTAGGTAGGGCTGTAACGATTTGACCAAAAATAAAAAGCTTGATTAATTGAACATTTTAAACTAAATTCAAAATGTATCACGTGCTATGGTGTGCTTCCTGAACATTGAACAGCGGTCCGTGTGAATCAGATCCCTGCGCGTGTAGTGCGCGTCATAGGAATTTAACGAGGCTTCGAGGCAGAATTTTTGCCTCGAGGAATTTTTGTAATCTAGTTAATCGAGTAACTCGAATCGTTTCAGCCCTATTGTCTACATATGTATCTAAATGCATTCTGACAAGAAACTCAAGTAGTCACTTTAGGACCCAGTGGAACAGCTAATTTGCTCCATGCAGAGCAATAAGGCCATCTAGTCGCATAATTTAACTTTTAACATTTATTTTGTCAACATTTTCCATACCTAGATAGGTAAAACATCAGATTGAATGATGATTCTCACAAAAGTTATTTTCAAGGTAAATATATGTCTGTCCAAAAGGACACCTAATAACCAAATGATATAAGGAGTACTGAGGCTGAAAACACAGTGAGCGTCACGTGCTTCAGTGTGTGTGTGTGTGTGTGTGCATGGGAAATGAAACCACGCATCTACGCCACTCATTCACACAGAACATGTAGCATTCATGTTTAAATAGTCTTACACACAGACACTGGTCTACATCACAGCCTAGTATTGAAAAACCTATGATCAGAGTTGTTAAACGCATTACTGACTTTAAATTCAGACAATGACCTCCAAATAACTCTCAAACTGAGGTTTGGATGATACGAGCACATCTGCATCCTACAATATATTTCATGAGACGTTGTGTTAGTGTCTTACTGTCTGCCTCTCATCACATATCATATACAAGTTCTGTTCCAGAATAACATCATCATCAGCCGGTGTTTACATACAATATTAAAAACCTGAATCAATTCATGTTTTTGTTATTAACTGTTTTTGTAATCAACTGTTGATAATGCTTTGATGTTAAGTTTTTGGGGGTTTTTTTGTTCCAGCAAAAACGCACCGCTGAGAAGGAAAGGAAGGTGCGCTGGATAGAAAGTGGCAGCAGCACAATAACCGTTTTACATCAATTATGTAGTTTTCATAACCGTTGGATGCCAAAATGGAAGTCAAAAAACAATTACGATTAAAGGAACATGCCACTTTTTTGAAAAAAGGCTCATTTTCCGTCTCCCCTAGAGTTGAACAGTTGAGTTTTACCATTTTGGAATCCATTCAGCCGATCTCCGGGTCTGGCGGTGGCACTTTTAGCATAGCTTAGCATAGATCATTGAATCTGATTTACCCTTGTGCATTGTTCAAATTCACTACCCTTTCGTTATGTTCGGGATGAAAACATCCACTAAATTAAACTTTTAATTAAAATTATATTTAAATTTAAATATTTTATATATTTATATAATGATATAACCTCAGTCCTGATCCAAGCAACTAAATATAAAAAAGGAAAATCCAGGATTTTTACTCTTTAATTGACAAGTTCATAAATGATGTCACTGTCACTAGAAATACATTTTCAGTTTGCACAATAATAAAACAGACGGGGCAACCTAATGCAGACAAGTTAGCTTACAGTTTTTAGATATGGCGACATGTTTGTTGTCGAGCTGTGATATGCAAACTGTTGCTTGCAAAATTTGCATTTGACTTTTTTCCCATTTTCTATTTTTAAAAAATGCTGCCACACTGCCGGTGTCTTTGTTGACATGGTAGAAGAGGACTGACTAGGAAAACACTCTCACAATTAAATAAATAATATAACACCAAAGTAGCCTAACGTTACTTCAATCTGTCTCTCTTCTCCAGTGGGTTGGGCTAATCCAAAAGAAGTGGAAACAAGGGGGTGTTCTGAAGACAGACTGTTACCTGTGAAACAGGGGTGCTCGGAAAACACCCCCATTAGTAATTAGTGCTTTCCACCTGATGAAATGAACACGGCAAAACTAAAGAAATGAACACGGCAACAAAACAAACAAACAAACAAAAAATCGACCAATCAGAATTTTGGTCGAGCCAGAACGTATCGACTAAAAATCGACTAGGAGATTACAGCCCTATAAAATAGTATCTCCATGATACCAAAATTGCACTGCTGCAGTCTATATGTTCCATGCATTATAAAGACAGTAAGAGACTAACCAACATATCTCATGTAATATACTGTAGGGTACAGATGTGCTTTTGTCATTCAGGAATCAGTTTGCTCTGTTTTCTGCACATCATAATAATGGTTATCCAAAAAAAAAAGTGCAAAATATTTTGTATATTTTAATAAGGCTTTTCATTTTGTTGCATCACTAGATTCTAACTCACCGTCTCCGTCCTCTGCACTCGACCCATCTGCGGATCTCTGGAACAGACAAAAATAATAATTTAACTAATCTGGTCACACAGAGCAGGACTAGAAACACACCATACAGTGGCAAACACAATCTTAAACAGCCCCGTTTTTAAATAATTTCTCACCAGGGCCAAAACCATCTGGTTGAAATGCTGAGTTTGTTTAATTTGCTTAAAACGCTTCTGGGAAATCATGTTTTGAGGGTGATTTGTTTCTGTGTTAGTCAGACGGCAGCCGAAATTCATCTTATTAGCAGTCACACTGGCCAGCTGAGTTGGTGAACTTACTTGCCAATGCTGAAATTTGGCAGGTACCAGATGATCATTTCATGCCAGAGTGTTTATTGAAAAATGTCTGTTTTGTTATTGCAATAAAACTTAAAGCTAAATTAAATATTTCCCAGCAAGTGTCTTCCATCACAACATCCTCAGGTCATTATGGTAAGTGTTCAACTAGAAAATCCAGAATCATTTTTTTTCTTCAAACAGAGATCACGATTCTCCCTAAATAAAATAACATGTAAATGACTAGAGGTTGTGACAAATGTTAATAGCTGATGTCTATTTACAATGTTTATTTAATCTGAATTTTTTTTTAAAGTCTCTTGAATGAATGATTCATTGACTCACTCATAAAGACTGAATTAGTGCTTTTGAACAAATCTCTTGAATGAATGATTCAATGACAAATACATTTAACGGTCACTTGTCGCCACCTACTGGTGTAACGATGTAATCAATGCAATCATTATTTGAAGCGCCAAGTTACTTTCAAAAGGTGATTTTGATCGCTTGTTAATATCCGAACTATAAACTTTCACCCCAGTACTTCTGTGATATGAATATTTGTAACAGAAATTATGATACTGTGTGGTTGAAAAGACTGTTTGTGAAGCTGTTTCATACATGACAACTGCTCTCTCTGGATCAGCGGCAGCTCCAACACAGATCTGAACGTCCCGGTGTGATTTTATCAAAGGTTCAATAGACAAACAAATCGTTGTCATTTAGGAATGAGATTGCGTGGGTGTTCGAATCGAGATTGTGATCTTTTAACGATTAAAGGGGTCATGAACTGAGAAATAAAATTGAGCTTTTGACATACAAGAGCTCATCATACTATAAGAATACCTTGTAAGTTTCAGAACTGAAAACTTCCTTGTTAGTCCAATAAAAGCTTTTATTGACACCAGGCCCAGCAAACGACAGGTTTTTCTAAGTGGGGATCTATGACGTCAAAGGGAGGCAAGCACCGCCTCTACAGAAGATCATCAACGCCTACTTCATCACTGCCTGTTTAGCCCCGCCCACCGATTCACACATGACATGCAATAGAATAGGTCGCCTAAGTAACAGGCCTGTGTGGTGTTAAACCAGATCGAGCAACCAAGCAATAAACATGCCGTTGAGGATTACAAAATATTGTGCAGTGCCTGGGCTCGACATGTAAGTAACTGTGTTCATTCTAATGCCTGATCTGAAATGTAATGATTCATGTAGTCAGATGTTCTTTGTGTGTCAGTAAATCAAATCAGTAGCCTGGATGCCAGACGAACTTAGCCCCGCCCACAAAAATTTTTGCACGGGCAGTTCGGTCTGGACTTGATCCATATAGAAGTAATTATGCCCGAACAGAAACTGTTCAGCCAATGAAATTGTCAGGGCGGGCTTTAGACGATGATGGACAGATGATAAACAGTAACGTAATCATCCACGTCATCAAAGGCGCTTGGGTTGAATTTGTTCTAATCCTAAACGGAGAACTTGTTCGTATATGCATTCACCTTCACTATTTCTCTCAGAAATGATGAAGTACTCTGTGTATCCTTAAATTCTTTTTTACAACACCGGCAAAGATCGTTTACACTCATCATCTTCTTCTAACGTGACTTATTCTAGCGTGCGTGCAGACAGGGTTGCCAAGTTTTTACAGCAAAACTCGCCCAATTGCTACTCAAAACTAGCCAAAAACAAGCCCAATAGCTTTCCGGGTGGGGGGGGTTCTCCGGGAAAAATGGCATTTGGGGGGTAAAATATGTGTTATTTTGGCTGGACTGCCTGCTAAATTTCGCATTCCTGGGTCTGTATATCACATAATTGGGGTCGCTTCAACCCGCGGACTTGGCAACACAGTGCAGTTGAGTTCTGTTGACATTTGACAACTAACGTTATGCGTCGCACCGTTGCTCTGATTGGTTGTAGGTCTATCCAATTGAGGTATTTCCTGGTTCGGTTTAAACACGCCCCATAATCACAGCCCAACGGAGCAGTATCAGACTCAAATTCTGACAAGAATTGAGTATGACGACGTCAGGCTATCAAATCAGTGACTAAACGTCAACTTGCTTTGTTTCTCTTAGTAGGATGAAAATAATCTGTTATTTAAACTGAGATTAAATTCTATAAAGAAAGCGATCAAAGAAAGCTCCCATTGCAATCGTTGGAGCAGCGCGCGCTGAAGCTGTCAATCAAAGAGGAGAGTTTATCAGTGACTCCCGTTTTATTCAACAAATCTCAACTAAATCACATTTGCACTGTCAGTGAAGATGAAAGCATTCGTTAGTGTACACAAACTGAGTTGCAATGACGAGATCGCTGCATTCATGAG
Organism: Romanogobio albipinnatus; assembly: GCA_023566225.1. Lineage (NCBI taxonomy): Eukaryota > Metazoa > Chordata > Actinopteri > Cypriniformes > Gobionidae > Romanogobio > Romanogobio albipinnatus. The sequence goes on from CM042244.1 coordinate 56,242,442, forward strand.
CTCAACATGCGTGTGATCGGCTACAATGATTATTGATCATCACTGCAACCTTTCACGCCACAATCTGAATACAATGCCATAGATCTAAATGTAATGCAACACTTTTCACGATTAGTTAACCATGAGAGCTGTAATAGTAAAAACGCGCTAAAAGAGAGTAATAGTATTTCAAATGGAAAGACGTTAGCCAATCACAGCAGCAGTGTTGTCACGATACTGGAATTTCTAACTTCGATACGATACCAAAAAAGTATCGATACCATTTTCGATACCACGTGGGAAATGCTGCATATACTGTCAAATATATATTTTTATTTTTTCTCATCTATTGAAAGTCTAGGCAATTAAATTTCTTCTGAAGAGATCACTTTATATGATAAAGCTCTCATATAAACGTTGATCAATTACCATTACAATTATCTCACAAAAATTTGCTAACTAATTGTGTTGCAATAGCTACAGCATAAAGAAGCTTGATTTCAAATTGAATTTAAAAAGACGAGTAAACAGTAATAAAATTAGAACAAATAAACAAATGACTAACAATAGCACAAATAAATACAATAGAATAAAGATACAAATTAAAAAGACTATTTATTTTTTCAGGTAGGTCTAACAGTATTCAGGTAAGAAACTGAATAAAAATTAAAAAAAAGAAAACTACAAAGTGATCAAATTTAAAATAACATTGGATAATCTTCATTGTAAAAAAATTAATGCAGATTAATCCATAAAAGTTAATCAGTCAAGAGCAGTAAGTGATCGTTTGTCTTTGTGTAGTTTGAATAATAAAAAACTGCTGTCCCTTTAAGACCTGACACACGCATGGATCCCAAACACTGTTCCTGTGAGCTGGTTACGACGGTGTTTACGTTAATACTCACCAAGATGGGCATTGAGACATTTTATGAGTGTATTTGACCATTAATAAGCTAGAAAAGGAGCTCATTTTTGCACTTGTATGTCAGAGGCGGCTTTATTACGGTATGTGTGTGCGCTTCAGATGCGAGCGCGAAATCCACGGGAATTAATAGAATTAACCACGCGAGATTCAGACCGGTCACACCAACACTAACAGGCTGTCATGAGGAAAAATCCAGCAGAACACGCGTTCGCTGTGTTCAGAGGGTTAACCGGACTGAATGAGAGGAGGCGGGTGCGTGTCAACTCTCTGTCGGTCGGAGAGGAGAGCGCAGCTACATTTACATTTATGCATTTGGCAGACGCTTTTATCCAAAGCGACTTACAGTGCCCTTATTACAGGGACAATCCCCCTGAAGCAACATGGAGTAAAGTACCTTGCTCAAGGACACACTGGTGGTGACCACTGGGATCGAACCAGCAACCTTCTGCGTATCACTTCCATGGTTTAACCCACTGGACCACTATCTCCAGCTGGTATCAATACGGTAGAAAAGGAGTATCGTATTGTTTCAGATATTTCAGTATCGATACATATCGAAATATCGATATTTTTGACAACACTACACAGCAGTGGGTGTTTACACTGAACTCCCACAAAACCCTTAAAACAGAGCGTTCAGAGCAGAGGGCTAAAATCAGGGTAGGAAAAATGCCTTTTATTTATAAATGACAATTTTTTATGTAAAAATCATTCTATCATTATAAGTGCACCCCAGCTCTGTCATGGCTACTAAAAACAAAAGTTAAAGTAAAAGAAGTCAATCATAGCAACATTTGCTCAGCCAATGGCTTGAGTTTGAATTTCCTGTGTTGGTAAATGGACTGCATTTATATAGCGTTTTCAACAGACCACCAAAGATGGCCACCAAAGATATTGCCTCAAATTCACCCACACACTGACGGCGGTGTCAGCCATGCAAGGCGCCATCCAGCTCCAGCAGCGCAGAAATTGCCACTAGCAGCGCAGAAATTACACACTGCCATTTTAAGTCTGGCCAAATAAATACATTTTAATTGCAATTAAACAAATATGGCTAAATATTAATCTTCATGTTGCAAGAAAAAAAAAATGGTTTTGGGGCCATGAAATTACATTATTGAATTATTCCTTCAAGAATCAGAGCAAACTAACCTTCTGTGCTTTGTCCTTCTGAAACACAAACACTGGAGGAGCTATGGCAGGCTTCTCTGTTGAAAACAAAACAGAAAGAAAATTAGTTGGAAATCGATGAGATTTCCCACAATATGTTTTAATGTAAACAAGCAAAAAAACAGGTCAGCAATGTTACATTTCAGATGGATCCAAGTTTCCCTACATCACACAAAAACATCCAAAGTTATGCAAGATAATCATTCACACAATAGGTCATTTCCTAAAATGGTTTATTTGAGGATAGGGCATGAAACAAACAGACCAATAGCATCCAAAGTTGTTCTTATCTTTCTTTTTTATATCTTATCTTTGTAATAGCTTTCGCTTTTTGGCAAAACCCTCCGAGTAGTTTGCCATTGTGTTAAAGGTCCCGTTCTTCGTGATCCCATTGTTCAAACTTTAGTTAGTGTGTAATGTTGCTGTTAGAGCATAAATAATACCTGTACAATTATAAAGCTCAAAGTTCAATGCCAAGCGAGATATTTTATTTAACAGAAGTTCCCTTTCAAAGCCTACAGCGAACGGCCGGCTTGGACTACATCCTGGTACTTCCTTCATTAATGACGTCAGTAGGACAGTAGAACAGACTAACCTCCGCCCACAAGAATACGCGGAAAAAGGGGGCGTGGTCTTGTTGCTGTCCCACGTGGAGAAGAGGACGTGTCGCGTGGAGAAAAGGAATTGTTGCGTTTGAGTGTGTTTGTCGCCATGTCGTCGAGACGCTGTTATTTTCATCCCGGAGTCAAATCACCTTTGTTTGGCTTTCCCAGGGACGCTGTAGAGATCATTGAGCGCATACATCTCCTGTTAAGAGGCGTGACCTTTCCACGTGCGCTAAGCTGCTGTCGAATCACAACACAGGAACCGTGCCACGTTTGCTAAGCTGCGGTCAAATCACAACACAGGAACCACTGGCACAATCAGAACTCGTTACGTATTTCTGAAGGAGGGACTTCATAGAATAAAGGAACGCATCAGCCGTTTTTAGGACAGTGAAAACAGCGGTGTACAGATCAGTAAATTGTGTGAAAAATACTGTGTTTTTTTACACCAAAACATGAACACATGTTATATTGCACACTGTAAACACAATCAAAGCTTCAAAAAAACACGAAGAACGGGACCTTTAAAAGCACAAATATCAACTGGCAGCTTTATCAAAAAACAATAAAGCACTTGATGCTGTGCGTTACATGTTTTACCATGGTTAAGGGGGTTTGGGGCATTCGTGTCATGCGTAAAAACATAACATCACTGTAACATACAGCCTCCAGTAGCTTAGTATTTTTGCATAATAACAGCAATATAACGAAAATCAGATTTTATATCGTCACATTTATAAAAGGATTAGTTCACTTCAGAATTAAAATTCTCACAATTTACTCACCCCCACATCATCCATGATGTTCATGTCTGTCTTTCTTCAGTCGAGAAGAAATTAAGGTTTTTGAGGAAAACAATCCAGGATTTCTCTTCATATAGTGGACTTCAGTGGCAACCAACGGTTCAAGGCCCAAATTGCAGTTTCAAAGAGCTCTACAAAATCCCAGCGAGGAATAAGGGTCTTATCTAGACAAACGATTAGTCATTTTCTTTAAAAAAAAACAAAAGGTGAACCAACGATGTCGGACGATTTTGAAGGAGGAGGAGAAACCGACGGCGTTTTTCACCCTACCCGCCATGCGTTCCAACGTAATTACATTATGTGTTAAGTCGTGGACGACTATATAAACTATATAAATGTTTTTGTTTTGTTTCAAAAAATGGCCGATCGTTTGAATGGCCTTCAACCCATTGTACCCCACTGAAGTCGACTATATGGAGAAAAATCCTGGAATGTTTCCCTCAAAAACCTTAATTTCTTTTCAACTGAAGAAAGACATGAACATCTTGAATGACGTAGGGTTGAGTAAAATATAAGGACATTTTAATTCTGAAGTGAACTAATCCTTTAATAAATGTGCTTAATAGATTCAATTTGACTTAATACATTAGTCAAGAAATGTAGCAACTTAAGAACTGTGGTATTTTCTAGGGCTGTAATCTCAGTCGATTAGTCGATACGTTCTGGCTCGACCAAAAATCTGATAGGCCAATTTTTTGCCGCGTTCATTTCATCAGTTTTATCGCGCCGCGTTCATTTCATCAGGGGATGAGCACTAATTGCTAATGGGGGTGTTTTAAGAGCACCCTTGTTTCACAGGTAACAGTCTGTCTTCAGAACACCCCTCATGTTTCCACTTCTTTTGGATTAGCCCAGCCCACTGGTGAAGAGAAGTCTCTCGCTGGTCCTTTGTTTTTCATTCCAGCTGGCTCAAACGCACGCCCATAGCGGTAAACTTGAGGAACGCCCATCAACATACACATGAGGGGAAGCGTCACAACGCCACGCTTCAGTCGTGCCGCAAAAGTGGATCTGTACTGTCGGTTTTTAAGCGTTCATTTCATCAGGTGGAAAGCACTAATTGCTAATGGGTTTTTTTTTAGAGCAGCCCTGTTTCACAGGTAACAGTCTGTCTTCAGAACACCCCCTTGTTTCCACTTCTTTTGGATTAGCCCAACCCACTGGAGAAGAGAGAGATTGAAGAAGGCTAGTTTGCTGCTGTATATTATTTATTTAATTGTGAGAGCGTTTTTTCTGCTCTTGATCTGGTTTGTTTAATTAATATTCCTTTTGTGTTTAAGAGTAAAAGCTTTAAGTTAATAGTCTATTCGTGTCTCAGCCGCTGAGCTGATCTTATGTTCGAGCTGCACAGAGCGGCTGAAATGATAGTGTCTGTCAGTTAGTATAATACATATGACAAAAACAATTGTCTAAATTATGTTGCATATTCCTCAAAAGTTCTTGTGATGATATCACTAGTTGACAACATAGCACTATATTTTCGGAAATCATAGACTATGATATTGCGCAGGTGCACGTGATGCAGCGCTGTCAGAGCCGACAGACTCGTGTGTCAGACTCATTTCAGTGCAAAATAATCAGGTCAAAAACCATTTAATATACTGCAAATAGCCTACTAGTTTATGTTTATTTATAATTCATTTAGGCAGACAACAAGGCTACCAAGTACAGCACAGTGCACAGCTAATTCATTTAACGTTTTTTTTCCTAACGTCATTTTTAGTCGAAAATTTCAGGACTTCAGTCGACCAAGATTTTCTTTGGTTGATTACAGCCCTAGTATTTTCACAGTAATGTTATATTAAGTCATAAATATTAAGAACCTGATGAAAGAAAAACAATGACTGCTCCATTATGGAGCAGAAAACCAACATTTATATATAGAGATTTATGATTTACTCACCCTCAAGTCATCCTAGGTGTATGACATTCTTCTTTCAGACTAACACAATCAGAGATATACTAAATGTCTTGGCTTTTCCTAGCTTTATAATGGCAGTGAATAGAGAATGAGATTTTGAAGCCCAAAAAAGTGCATCCCTCCATCCATCTATCCATCCATCCATCCTAAACGTACTCCACACAGCCCTGGGGGGTTAATAAATGCCTTCTGAAGCGAAGCAATGCATGTGTGTAAGAAAAATATTCATATTTAAAATAACTAGCTTCCGGCTGATGGTCTACACAAGTCGACTTACGCCAAAAGAGTAACTCCTGACGTGTAGGCTTTGACGCCTGTGGTTCAAACAAACAGGGCTAGGCAACAAACTCAAGCTCCTCTTCTCTAATATCAAAATCCTCCGGCATTTATCTTTAAAAATCCTTGTTATAGACTTCTATTTGATAACCGGTGTTTATGTCATGTGTCAGGTCAAGGGCTACTCTTTTGGCATAAATCGATGCGTACGAACGCATGTCGTAAACTAGTTCTTTTAGGGTGCGTTCACACTTGTCACGTTCGGTTGGATTAAAACCAACCCTGGTGCGATTGCTCGGTTAGTGCGGTTCATTTGAACATATGCGAGCGCTGCCATACGAACCCTGCTGCGCACCAAACAAGCGGGCCGAGACCGCTAAAAAGATGGGTCCGCCTCCAAACAAACTCTGGTGCGGTTCGATTGATATATGAACGCAACACGGACCAAAGACATGTAAACGAACCAAAAACAGGACGTGATCGCTACAAGTCTGAAAACTGATTTGACGACGGAGAAAGATCGGTGTATCCAAAATGAGTAGAGGGCAAAAGTGGAGCAACGAGGAGGTAAAGTGACTCTTCAATATATGTAGATCTTCGTTTGTGCGGAGGAAATCCTGCTGCTGTTTTTAATGTTTTGAACATTTTATGAGCTCTTCGTAAGTTTTCAGCTGGTAAAAATAAAAAACCGTATGTACACGCATAAAGTGATGGCATTTAATCCAGCACACAGCATTGCTTTGAATGTTTGGCAAGCAAGCTCCGTCGCAAAATATACGTCATAAAAGCCGACCAATCAGGTTGTGACCGTATCCCTATGGTTCGGTAACTTTAGGTGCGCTGTTAAAAATGCCAGTGTGAACGCTAAGCGGACTACAGGACTATATGTTTTGTTTTTTCATCTGGACCAAAACGAACCGAACTACAAGTGTGAACGCACCCTTAGTTTATAAAGTTTTAAATATGGATATTTTTGTCACACAAACACTTCACTTCCGAAGGCCTTTATTAACCCCCCGGAGCAGTTATATGATAGATAGATGCACTTATTTGGCCTTCAAAATCTCATCCTCTATTCACTGCCATTATAAAGCTTTGAAGAGCCAGGACATTTTTTTTATATAACTGTGTGTTCATCAGAAAGAAGAATGTCATATACACCTAGGATGACTTGAGTAAATCATGGGGTAATTTTCATTTTTGGGTGAACTATCCCCTTTAAGTTAGTTTGAACTATCACAGCACTTTGAAGTGATGAATGCAAGAGTCAACAGATGCTAACATGATCGTTATATGTTTAGAATAAAGGTGATATTCAAGCAATTACTCAAACAGCAAACCGCCAATGAGTCCATGAACTAATACAACTGTATACCTTCAATGCAAAGCAAGTCACTTTGGAATAAAGCATCTGCAAAATGCATAAAAGTAAATATGTTAAAGGTCCCGTTCTTCGTGATCCCACTGTTCAAACTTTAGTTAGTGTGTAATGTTGCTGTTAGAGCATAAATAATACCTGTAAAATTATAAAGCTCAAAGTTCAATGCCAAGCGAGATATTTTATTTAACAGAAGTTCCCTTTCAAAGCCTACAGCAAACGGCCGGCTTGGACTACATCCTGGTACTTCCTTCATTAATTACGTCAGTAGAACAGACTAACCTCCGCCCACAAGACTACGCGAAAAAGGGGGCGTGGTCTTGTTGCTCTCCCACGTGGAGAAGAGGACGTGTCGCGTGGAGAAAAGGAAGTGTTGCGTTTGAGTGTGTTTGTCGCCATGTCGTCGAGACGCTGTTATTTTCATCCCGGAGTCAAATCACCTTTGTTTGGCTTACCCAGGGACACTGTAGAGATCATTGAGCGCATACATCTCCCCGTTAAGAGGCGTGACCTTTCCGTGCAAGTTACGTGCGCTAAGCTGCTGTCAAATCACAACACGGGAACCGCTGGCACAATCAGAACTCGTTACGTATTTCTGAAGGAGGGACTTCATAGAATAAAGGAACTCATCAGCCGTTTTTAGGACAGTGTAAACAGCGGTGTACAGATCAGTAAATTGTGTGAAAAATACTGTACACGCGAAACATGAACACGTTATATTGCACACTGTAAACACAATCAAAGCTTCAAAAAAACACGAAAACGGGACCTTTAAAATTGTCCATTGCATTAAAAACAATATCAATCAACCACAACCTGTTGTATGTTCTTGCTGGAGATAGCCAGCCAAAGCGCTGTCAAAGACGTTATCTTATATCTTATCTCATTTCAAGCCAACCCAATAAAACCCCAGACATTTCTGGCTCAATTAAAGTGCTTTAAAATGCTTTGTAAATAAACAGAGACACATGATCTGGCTGACACCATGTGATATTTTTAGCTACAGCTCTTTTGACAGCAAGAAAACGAATATTTGTACAGAAGAGCATAAGGCCTGTCGAAGATGATTTGCAAACCACTAAAGTGTGCAATAGAGCCACACACACGTGCATCTGTAAACAGCTGCCTTTCCCAAAACAAATCACATGGTCATCTGGGTGGCTCATTCACACTGTAAACCCATGCACATCACTGTAATTAGGTCAAGGGGTGAGGCATCCACTGATGGGTGATCTCACCACTCAAGGCTGCTGTACTGGAGGACATTAGAGTCCTAGAGGGGGCTAAATCATGTGTGTGTGGGGTTGCATTTCACCCCGGGGCAGGAGAAGGGTGGGCGGGCCTGCGTTAGCACAGGCAGCGGACCACGGTAACACCACTAGCCGCATGAGCTGCACCGACAGGCGGCTTGCCCGTGAACGAAGCACCGCCACATCCTCCGGTCTCTGCTTTCCGACTATTAATCGATGCATTCATCAGAATATCGTCCAAAAATGATCGTGCATTGAAACAAACCACGAGATGAACATCTCACTACCCCACCCACCAGGCATTTGCTTTCGTTTTTGAATTTGCAAGACTGTCTGGATGAAGATTTATCACTTAACCAAAGGAGACAGACGTTTTTAAGCCACGATTAGAATAAAATAACACGTCCTAATAGTGTCAATTAAAAAAAAGATACCACTATAATGCACAATACAGTTTAGTTAGATAAATGGAGACATGCCACATATATATATATATATATATATATATATATATATATATATATATATATATATATATATATATATGCAATCACGTGCACATTAAAAATAGCGTCATTCATTAAAGCTTTATTACTATGCATTACATGAATCAATGCTTTATTTATTTAGAGCGCGTTGTTGTGGGCGCGTATGTGTTGCACGCGAGCGCATCGGGGTGAAGCGCGTGCGTTTCAACCCGCCTAAAAATCAAAAAGAGAAACACAGCGAGAGGCCGGGGGTTCGTCTGTTAGCTGCACAACACACTCAACATACACACACAGTCTGTCAGTGCGCTGTTTAGCCCGCGAAGCTAACACACTCATCGGCTAACTAGAGCTAAACATCCACACTCACTCCCGCTCACAGCCGCTAATGCGCGAGGACCGTGCGACACACACGCGTGGATCTCTAACCAACATTATTATGGTGTGTACGGCTCATGGTGGCGGTTTATTTGCTTTATTTTGCTCATTTTGCGGATTCACACGGTTGCCTACCTTCGTTCGCCAAGTCCGCCATTTTACTTCTCCGTGCACACCCACAATGCACCGCGGCATTAGTGCGCTTTATTTCACAGAGCAGCTGCACTTGAAATGCATTTACATTTGTATATAAGTCGTTTTATATGGAATTTTACCATATTAGGCATTAGTATTATATACGAATTAATATGTAGACTTTTAACTAATAATATTAAGTAAATAACACCCTATAATATTATTATTATTATAATAATATCTAGTTCTATAAATAATTGTATAGGCTATTTGTAAATGATTGTCTTGTTGATTACTATTAAAAAACATTATCTTATGTTACATAGGCTATTACAATAATTGTTATTATGACAGATATTAATCACTAGGCCTATATTTTAATATATACATTTTTTTATTTTATTTTTTTATTTTAATAATAACAATATTATAATGATTATTATTTTGGGGAAGGCAGGAATCCCGGTTTTAAATAGTTGGTTAGATCTATTTTCTAAAGTACATTAGATGATAACATGAAATTAAGAGCAAAATTGTACATTTTGAAAAGGTTTGGGCACCTCTCAAATCAAAGAATATAATATAAAATAAAGGAATATTACATAAATTAGTTTGATTATTTATTACTTGATTAATTGATGTTTAAATAATATATTTTTTTTTAATTATGAATTATGTGTGGTTATAAGAGTTTGATATATATGTCAATTTTAACTTTTTTTCTTCTTTTTTTAAGTATATATAGTTAGTAATTATGTACTTTTAAAGAAGAAGGAAAAAAGGAACAATTATTGGGAAAAAATATTATGTCTATAAATAAAATGTTTATTTGTATAATTGTGTTAAATGATTTTGAATGGAAAGACATAATAAAGTAAAATATTGTTTTATTAACAATAGCCTATTATTATAAAAAGATTATCTTATGTTAACATATTACAATGCCTAATTTTTATTATTATAAATCACTACATTATCTTACTATTTGTAAATATTTTTCCATTGTGTTGTTGTACATACACACACACACACACTTGGGTTGAAAATGGACTAACCCAGCGTTTGGGTTGTTTTAAGCAAACATTTAACCCAACCGCTGGGTTAAAACGACCCATTCACTGGGTTAAAACAACTCAATTGCTGGGTTAGTCCATTTTTAACCCAACTTGGGTTATTTTTAACCCAGCATTTTTTTAGAGTGTAATACAAAAAGTAAAAAGAGGGATTTGTTTGTGTATTTGACCATTAGAACTCATTCTGTGTGTGTGTGTGTGTGTGTGTGTGTGTGTGTGTGTGTGTGTGTGTGTGTGTGTGTGTGTGTGTGTGTGTGTGTGTGTGTGTGTGTGTGTGTGTGTGTGTGTGTGTGTGTGTGTGTGTGTGTGTGTGTGTGTGTACAACAACACAATGGAAAAATATTTACAAATAGTAAGATAATGTTAATAATTTTTTTATATCATAAAAATAATTTAGTATATATTTCATGAAACAAATTCTTCTGTGTATTCCAATGTATTTCTGTATTATTTTTATTCCTGTGTTTTGTAGTAATCAAATATGACCACTAGATGGCCAAGTTAGTCAAGGCTGTAGTTTGGGATGAGCTGGGCTTGATGGTTGGCCTGAACTTCACCTTGTATTTAGACTGAAAGTAGTATAAATTAACATTTTAAATTATTTGAAATCTTGGCTATTTTTCATATATATGCAATAAGCTGCAATGCCTCAGGTTCAGTTCTGAGTCTGAAAAAGTTCTGATTAGTGTATGAGATCTTGCTTTTTCCATGATATGATATTTACATGCCTGCAAGCGTTTATACAAACATTCAATAAACAATGTTTTATTTTTAAACATTAATCTCAACATTATTTATGCATCGTAATTTGATGCATCTTCTGCTCCACACAAAGATTAATTTTGTCATTATTGATTAGTGTTTTATCATTCAATACTATAGCTCTAATACACAACAATTGATCATGTTTCTCCCCATGCTGCAAATGAAGACATTTGCATTAAACGGCAAGCAACTAGTCCTTTTATTAAGCTCCAATATTTCTATGAAAGAGAGGAGAATGTATATTCTTTCGCAATACATTTACACAGGCCTCAGGCAAAACCCATGTAACCACACGCAGCCAGACCTCCCGTCAGATGAAGATAAACGCCAGTGATTATATAGTGAAAAAAGATATATGAAGACATAATTTCTTGATTGAAAGATTTGGATTCCTTTATGAAAGGGAAACGGGCCAATAGGAGTGCATTGTGTGTATAAACAGGTGTTTTTCATTTTCATTGTATTGTAACTACATTCCACGGCATTGCACACTCGTACTATGTAATACGCATTCTCATGTGATTGTGTTGCATATGCACAAAAATACCTCATATTTAAAAAACTGCTGGGTTAAAAATAACCCAAGTTGGGTTGAAAATGGACTAACCCAGCGATTGGGTTGTTTTAAGCAAACATTTAACCCAACCGCTGGGTTAAAACGACCCATTCACTGGGTTAAAACAACTCAATTGCTGGGTTAGTCCATTTTTAACCCAACTTGGGTTATTTTTAACCCAGCATTTTTTTAGAGTGTAATACAAAAATTAAAAAGAGGGATTTGTTTGTGTATTTGACCATTAGAACTCATTCTGTGTGTGTGTGTGTGTGTGTGTGTGTGTGTGTGTGTGTGTGTGTGTTTGTGTGTGTTTGTGTGTGTGTGTGTGTGTGTGTGTGTGTGTGTGTGTGTGTGTGTGTGTGTGTTTGTGTGTGTGTGTGTGTGTGTGTGTGTGTGTGTGTGTGTGTGTGTGTGTGTGTGTGTGTGTGTGTGTGTGTGTGTGTGTGTGTGTGTGTGTGTGTGTGTGTGTGTGTGTGTGTGTGTGTGTGTGTGTGTGTGTGTGTGGCGTAATAACATGATGAACTGTCAATATCCACGTTTCTCACAGGCTCATTCAGGCTTAAAGTGAAATATGAGTTATGATTCAAGTTCCTCACATGACAAACGAATCTGGTTGACACATTTCAAAACGTAAGTTTTTTTTAATTCTTTAAAGGTGCACTATGTAAAATATCTTCAGTAAAATATCCAAAAGCCACTAGGCCAGTGCTATATATTTTGTTCAGTTGAGTACTTACAATATCCCAAATGTTTCCAACTATTTGTAAATCGTGAGAAATTGCTATTTTAACCAATGAACCGGGACGTGTGAGGGAGTCGCCTGTTGATGACATCATATCTGCGTTCCCCTCGGTTTTATTCTGCAGAAACGCTTTACTCTCACTGCAGTGTGAACAAGTGTCATAGCAGCCGCTGAGAGAACGCACAGAGTAACGTCATGACATCATCAACACACTCAGATGTGTCTAATATGATCAACAGAGCTGCGTTACCTCACACTCATGAGCGGAGGAGCGACTGTGTCATAATAAAAGTCCCGCTGCTCGTGAGGCGTGTGTTGCGTTCATCTTATTAACAATCGCTCCAGCGGTTCCTCAGCTCCACAACACTCGCTCCTGCTCTGCTTCAGACTACAGTAACGTTAATAATCACATCCATCAACATGATTTCTGCCCGAGTCCTATCCCGATTCTTTCCCAGCGGCTGTGAGGAGGTGAAGACCGCATGTCCCGAGATTCATCAAACTACGCCTTTGTTTTGAATAGGCGACCTCTAGCGGACGGAAAAGTTACTTTAAAGGTGCAGTATGTAAGAATGACAGCTAGTTGTTGAAATGGGTACTGTAATTCAAATTTAAAATATAGTTTTGCTGCCGTCACGTGCTCTCTGAATAATCGTAAATATGTGTTTCCTTGGTAAAAATTGCACATGAACGCCCCCTGATGTTGTGTTTACCACTGGAAGTTCGGAAATAAATAAATATATGATTTATTATTCTTTCCACCAAAACAGCTCGTCTTGTCATAGCGCATATTTACGAGAAATCATTTGAAGCGTATTATGTTTTATAATATTCTGCTTTCTGCCGATTCTGTAATTTCAGTCAATTATCTATCTGATATCTGGCTATCTGGATAGCATCGTAAATGTTTATATGGTTGTCAGTGCATGTGCCACTACATATAATTTTGGGTTTAATACAATTTTCCCAATAAATAGGCAAGAATAAACCTGGTGTCCATGATTCCTGTTCATTCTGACAAAGCACTTGAATGCAACAAACTCGTAATCACAACGAATGAAATTTCCGATAGCACATGAAGGCAGCATTTGCCCCGCCCCCGCCCCCTCCTCCTCAGACTCGACGCTCATGCGGGTTGCCAGTTTGAGGACACGCAACAGGAACGAGCGCAATTTACAATGAAAAGCGAGGAGACATACGTTGATGAGTTTATTTATCCCCATTTTAATATTCTCTCGTTTATAGAGATTTTTAGATGGATGCTGAGGCTTTTTAGGTCAGGTAGAATCTGCGATCTTTGACCCGGTTTGTTTGCTGCCTTCCATGGCTGGAATACGATGTGTTTTCCGCCAACTGGCAACCTGTGCTGTCGAAATACTATTGGGTAAATTGGCGGCGTGCGTTATCGCACAGACCAAAACAAAAACAGACATTCAGACACAGAACGCACATTTCAAAGTAGAATAACTGGCTAAGCATTGTTTTTCTGAGAAAAGAGTATGTGAACTCAGCATGTTTCCTAAATACATTATAGTATTTTTATGCTTCAGTAAAAAGTCAAAAACTTACATACAGCACCTTTAAAGGGATAGTTCACCCAAAAACAAAATTGTTATGTTTATCTGCTCACCCCCAGGGCATCCAAGATGTAGGTGTCTTTGTTTCTTTAGTAGAACACAAATGAAGATTTTTAACTCCAACCGTTGCAGTGTGATAGTCGTATAATGCATGTCAATGAGGATATTTTAGAGTATGAGAGCAATGAGAGTAAAAACACATAGACATACGAATCCTCATTAAACCATGCGGCTCGTGGCGACACATTGATGTCTTAAGACACGAAACGAGTATTTATGTTATTTTTTTACCTCTTATCAGACCAATGTCATTTAGTTTTCCCGGCGCCATAACTTCCGGTGAATAAGGTCAAAATACTGGCGCGATCAAAGATATATATACGTAGATGCCTCATTCGACCGATCCGCGCAGGCACTAATGAGGAATCTATGTACAGTATATATCTATGATCGCGCCTGTATTTGTATGTATTTTGACCTTATAGACCTTTCTCACAACTTCCGTATTTGCGACCGGAAATACGCAATCGTCGTGGTAATCTTCTTCCTCCGCGGGCAGGGCTACAGGTAAACAAATGGTGCAAGCAACGAGCAAGTGTGATTGTAGCTTACCGGGCTGTTCTTGTTATTCCCAAAAGCAGCCATATCTGTCGTTTCATTCCTTCCCTGTTGATGGTGGAGTTTGACGGAAATGGCGAATAGACCTTTCTCACAAAAAACGGAAATACGTAATCGTTAAAGCGCCAAAACATCAGAAAAGAGCCATAGAAAAAAATGAAATACATTTTTAAATATGGATATTTTTCTTACACTAACGCATCGATTCGCTTCAGAAGGCCTTTATTAACACCCCGGAGCCGCGTGGAGCAGTTATTTGACGGACAGATGCATTCTTAATGGACTTCTAAAAGAGAGCAACTATTACTGCTATTATAATGCTTGGATCAGCCAGAACATTTTTAATATAACTCAGATTTTATTCGCCTTAAAGAAGAATGTCATATACACCTCGGATGACTTGAGGGTGAGTAAATCATGGGCTAATTTTCATTTTTGGGTGAACTGTCCCTTTAAGAACCTTTGAAATGGTTCTCGTAAGAACTGATGCCTGAAAGGTTCTTTGGCGGAACAGAAATGCTTCTATGACATCACTGAACCTTTATTGATTTAAACGTGTATCAGATGTGATATGTGTGGAATCCCCACTTCGTTCCATATCTGGCCACGTCCTTTATTAAGACCATAAACAATATGATCTCAGATCATTCCAGATTAGATTTGGCGCACTGGTTCATGAGCTCAGTGCTGAACAATGTGCTGGATAATGTAAAAGAAAGTTTAATGGCTAATAAACACCTTGTCAATTGTGCAACACAAAAGATATCGAGTAACAATCATGGATAGCTTGTGTGAGATGATACACGGGATCTCTAGGCTCTCACAAAAAAACATATTTTCCTGTATTGTCGAGTATCCTCATAAACGCATCAGTTAAATAACGTCTTAAATGAACTTAAAGAGAAAATGAGTTGCACGTCAGATCCTCGCCATGTTCGGCAGTGGCAGATCTTAAAGTGACAGCAGCCACTAATGACTTCTGTCATTAATGTTCATCACAGAACAACAGGATCAGAGAAAGATGTAGCTTTAATAAGGATTCATCTATATTCAATTTATAATTTATGCAGTGCAGGCTGATAACTTTATTCAATTTCTGTATATTTCCTACCTGTTAGACAGGAAGGCCACAGGTAAATATTACATTTATTATAATGGGTTTATGTGAAGATTGGTTCACTTAAAGGGATAGTTCACCCAAAAATGAAAATTAGCCCATGATTTACTCACCCTCAAGTCATCTGAGGTGTATATGACATTCTTCTTTCAGACAAATAAAATCTGAGTTATATTAAAAATGTTCTGGCTAATCCAAGCATTATAATAGCAGTAATAGTTGCTCTGTTTTTGAAATCCATTAAAAATGCATCTGTCCGTCAAATATCTGCTCCACGCGGCTCCGGGGTGTTAATAAAGGCCTTCTGAAGCGAATCGATGCGTTTGTGTAAGAAAAATATTCATATTTAAAAATGTATTTCATTTTTTTCTAAGCAGATAAACAAAAACATTTTGTTTTTGGGTGAACTATCCCTTTAAAAAGTATTTTTTTTAAAAAGCCTAATAAATATTGAAATTGATAGCTTTCAATTATACTGTAATGTTGAATGTCTATCATTAATATTAATATTAATAATCAGTTTCATAGAGACATCAGTGTCAGTGGCCTTCATTCATAAAAAGATGACATTACAACACATATTTAAAATATACTGTCTTTAAGTTGTTTCTACATTCATTTGGAGAGTAACTGAAATTGTTACAGTATAAAAATATTAAAAACTCTTTTATTTAATCACGATCGGTTAATTACAATAAAATTTATTTTTTATTGATTGACAGCACTAATATATACATACATTCATACATACTACTGAAAAAACTGTTTACTTGCATCTTGCACTACCATACCTTAACTGGATTATGCTCATTTGCACTGCCGACTGTATTCACAGTACCAACTGTTTACATTTGCATTTTGCACCATACTTCTAACTGTAATATGCAACCACTTCCACTGCTTTTTCGGATAGCTTCTGTCTATACTTCATTGCACTACCTTAATCCACTGCTATATTCCTCATCTTAGCCCAACATATCATTGTATACCTCTATCTGTAAAATTTTGTTTACTGTAATAGCCATCTGTATATTATACTCATAATACATATTCACCTGTAAATTCTGTTTATAGTAATAGCCATCTGCATATTTATTCATTGTACATATTCACCTGTAAATATATCATGCACTTATGCAACCGTTGTATATCCTGCACTTGCTGCTATTGCACTTCTGGTTAGACCTAAACTGCATTTCGTTGCCTTGTACTTGTACTTGTGTAATGACAATAAAGTTGAATCTAATCGAATCTAATACATACATACATACATACATTTGGTATTCAAGGTATTTCCAAGAATAGCATAACATACATTCCTGTCTTTTGCAACCTCATGTAAGGTCAGATATTCACAGATGATTGATTATTTTCCCATGTGAGTTACTTGCCTTTCAGGCTTTGTATGGTGGATCTGAGTTGCTTTATGTAACAAAAACAATTACTACAATTTAAGTGAGACATCAAAAGACATGAATATCACAGGTAGACTCACCTGTGACACACATCAGTGTTTTTCTGCCAGATATTTGACATATATGTGTCATCTCAGATGCACCTTTAGATTAAATGTCTCCCGTGCCACATTCCTTATGTTACTTGAGTCTGCCAGAAATTCAGAAAGATTCATATAAGACACATTTTGAGGGTAACCCTTATAACAAATCCCTCCCTCATGGGTCAGAATGACCCGAAGCCCTATAATTATTCCTTTTTTTGGGTCCAGAAAGCTTATATCATTTCATTTTTATAATATTTTTCAATGTTTTTTTTATTTTTTTTAGATATTTTGTTGTTTTTAAGTTTATTTTCCTCTAAAATTACTAGATTTAATCAATAATTTTAATATCATATAAATTATATAACACATTATTTCACTTAAATACAAAATTACTCTCCATTACATGCAAAAACTTGTAAGGTAATTTTAGCTAGTGTGTAGTGTCGCTGTTTGAGCATAAACAACATCTGCAAAGTTACAACGCTCAAAGTTCAAAGCAAAGGGAGATATTTTCTTTTACAGAAATCGCTTTTTAAGAACTACAACAAACGTCTGGTAGGGACTACAACGAGCTTCTTCCCGAGTTAGTGACATCACTAACCCTAAAATTTACATAAACCCGCCCCTGGGAACACACAATAATGGCCATGTTGAGAAGAGGAAGAGTTGTTGTAGTCGAGCACATTTGGGAATCGCTCAAGCTGTCGCATCCGTCTTTCAAATTTATCTTACAACAGTTCCCACACCAGCGGTTTATAGATTATCATGACAGAATAAGCAAAACTATCCATTCAGAAACATCTCATTCTACATGTTGTCTCTTCTTCTTGAGTCTCTCCATCATTGTACGACTCCGGTTTGAACATAAAAGGCTGAAAAGTTTCTGACATTTTCAGTGTGTCTGCGTGAGGTAATCGGAGCTGCAAGCTCTTGAAGCTCCGCCCTCTTCCTCAGTAGCTCATTTGCATTTAAAGGGACACACACAAAAACAACAAGTTTTTGCTCACCCTCAAAAAGTGACAATTTTAACACGCTAAAAAAATGATCTGCGGGGTATTTTGAGCTAAACCTTCACACACACTCTGGGGAAATCAGAGACGTATTTTACATCTTGTAAAAAGGGGCATTAGGACCCTTTTAAAACTACTCAAAAAGTCTCACATTGGGTGTCTTTGCCGACCTCTTGTGGAAAAAAAGAATATAACATAATATTTCATGACTTTTGTCACTAGATAATACTGTTCCGCTCGATCCTATAGACAGTCTCTTCAGTTTTTTTTTTCCTCATTCATGTATATATTTAGGCATTATAGAATCCTTTTTTGGTCAATTTTAAGCATTTTTTTAAGGTTTGTATTTATACTGAAGTGTCAGATTTTTTAATTATTCGAGTTAATGACTAATTTGACAATTTGAAATAATTTGATCATTCCAAACTTTTCACCGGCAGTGTAAACTTTTCTCCTGATTCTCCTAAAATTCCATAGATAAAAACAGACTTAAAGGAACACTCCACTTTTTTTGAAAATAGGCTAATTTTCCGTCTCCCCTAGAGTTAAACAGTTGAGTTTTACCGTTTTGGAATCCATTTAGCCGATCTCCGGGTCTGGCAGTAGCACTTTTAGCATAGCTTAGCATAAATGATTGAATCGGATTAGACCGTTAGCATTTCGCTTAAAAATGACCAGAGAGTTTCGATATTTTTCCTATTTAAAACTTGACTCTTCTGTAGTTACATTGTGTACTAAGACTGACGGAAAATGAAAAGTTGTGATTTTCTAGGCCGAAATGTCTAGGAACTATACTCTCATTCCTGCGTAATAATCAAGAGCTGTGAGCCGTCCCATGAGTGCAGCGGCGCAGTGATATTACACAGCGCCTGAAAATAGTCCCCACCGCTCCCTGTGTAAGCAGGTTGTCACGTTGGTTATGTTGAGGGAAGTTAGCCTACACTCTAAAAAATGCTGGGTTAAAAACAACCCAAGTTGGGGTTAGCAATTGGGTTGTTTTAACTCAGTGAATGGGTTGTTTTAACCCAGCAATTGGGTTGTTTTAAGCAAACATTTAACCCAACCGCTGGGTTAAAACGACCCATTGACTGGGTTAAAACAACCCAATTGCTGGGTTAAAAACAACCCAAGTTGGGTTGAAAATGGACTAACCCAGCAATTGGGTTGTTTTAACCCAGCATTTTTTATAGTGTATTTTCAGGCGCTGTGTAAAATCATTGCGCCGCTGCACTCATGGGACGGCTCAAAGTTCCTTGATTTTTTATTACGCAGGAATGAGAGTATAGTTCCTAGCCAAATCGGTCAAGAAAATCACAACTTTTCATTTTCCGTTGGTCTTAGTACACGATGTAACTACAGAAGACTCAAGTTTTAATAGGAAAAATATTGAAAGTCTTTGGTCATTTTTGAACGAGATGCTAACGGTCTAATCAGATTCAATGATCTATGCTAAGCTAAGCTAAAAGTGCTACCGTCAGACCCGGAGATCGGCTGAATGGATTCGAAAACGGTAAAACTCAACTGTTCAACTCTAGGGGAGTCGGAAAATGAGTTTTTTAAAATGGCGTGTTCCTGTAAAAGAGTCAGTAGTTGTCATTCAGTAAAAATATAGAGCTGTAAAATGAATTTGGAGAGCAGCTTCGATGATTTGATCTTGTTTTTTTTCTTTCTTGGGAACAGAAAACAGTTCAGAGAGAGAGATGTCATTTTTGATGTTTCTTTCCTATGGGTGATGTAAATCTCTTTTCGTACACCTCTCTGTCTCCAGGAGACGCTGTATATATAAGTGTTTATGACAGACTGAAGATCATGGCTGATTTTAAGGCCCTTTGAATTCTCCATCTGCCCGGGGCGAATCTGATCCGCTCATGATTGATGCCATCTATAGTCTTCTAAATACTCACAGAAAATGACCTCAGCGCAGTAAAGTTGGCATAACATGGGAGCGATTCTCATGGTATGCTGAGGACAACGTGCATATTTGTTTTTACAGGCACAAAAGAAACAAGTACGGGTAGTTTTGGCAGCAGACCATCAGTTTCTGGAGGTCTTTTTGTAAAAAATATCTCTTTGCTATCGTTAGACATCAGTGCCATTAATCCATCAAGATGGCGCTCTGATGGTGTCTTACGGGAAAAGAAACATCCAGATGCCAACACTGTTTTTTCTTCTACTCTTTCACTCTCTCTTCATTGTTGTCATGCCAGATAAACGTCAGTGTTTAGACAAATGGGAATTTTCTTGATAATGAGCCTGTTTTCTTGTGAACGTCAAGAAACAGAACCTTTTGCAAACAATTGATCACAATTTTTTAGGTGGGGATGTAGGTAATTACACAAAATAAAAACATTTTGGGTTGTTTTTGTGTTACACAGATCCTGGATCAGACGTAACAACCCAGTGTTTGGGTAGTTTTTGTGTTACACAGATCCTGGGTCAGACGTAACAACCCAGTGTTTGGGTAGTTTTTGTGTTACGCAGATCCTGGGTCAGACGTATCAACCCAGTGTTTGGGTAGTTTTTGTGTTACTCAGATCCTGGGTCAGACGTAACAACCCAGTGTTTGGGTAGTTTTTGTGTTACGCAGCTCCTGGGTCAGACGTAACAACCCAGTGTTTGGGTAGTTTTTGTGTTACTCAGATCCTGGGTCAGACGTATCAACCCAGTGTTTGGGTAGTTTTTGTGTTACTCAGATCCTGGGTCAGACGTAACAACCCAGTGTTTGGGTAGTTTTTGTGTTACGCAGCTCCTGGGTCAGACGTAACAACCCAGTGTTTGGGTAGTTTTTGTGTTACTCAGATCCTGGGTCAGACGTATCAACCCAGTGTTTGGGTAGTTTTTGTGTTACGCAGATCCTGGGTCAGACGTATCAACCCAGTGTTTGGGTAGTTTTTGTGTTACTCAGATCCTGGGTCAGACGTAACAACCCAGTGTTTGGGTAGTTTTTGTGTTACGCAGCTCCTGGGTCAGACGTAACAACCCAGTGTTTGGGTAGTTTTTGTGTTACTCAGATCCTGGGTCAGACGTATCAACCCAGTGTTTGGGTAGTTTTTGTGTTACTCAGATCCTGGGTCAGACGTAACAACCCAGTGTTTGGGTAGTTTTTGTGTTACGCAGCTCCTGGGTCAGACGTTTCAACCCAGTGTTTGGGTAGTTTTTGTGTTACTCAGATCCTGGGTCAGACGTATCAACCCAGTGTTTGGGTAGTTTTTGTGTTACTCAGATCCTGGGTCAGACGTAACAACCCAGTGTTTGGGTAGTTTTTGTGTTACGCAGCTCCTGGGTCAGACGTAACAACCCAGTGTTTGGGTAGTTTTTGTGTAACACAGATCCTGGGTCAGACGTAACAACCCAGTGTTTGGGTAGTTTTTGTGTAACACAGATCCTGGGTCAGACGTATCAACCCAGTGTTTGGGTAGTTTTTGTGTTACTCAGATCCTGGGTCAGGCGTAACAACCCAGTGTTTGGGTAGTTTTTGTGTTACACAGATCCTGGGTCAGACGTAACAAACCAGTGTTTGGGTAGTTTTTGTGTTACTCAGATCCTGGGTCAGACGTAACGGGTAGTTTTTGTGTTACTCAGATCCTGGGTCAGACGTAACGGGTAGTTTTTGTGTTACTCAGATCCTGGGTCAGACGTATCAACCCAGTGTTTGGGTAGTTTTTGTGTAACACAGATCCTGGGTCAGACGCATCAACCCAGTGTTTGGGTAGTTTTTGTGTAACACAGATCCTGGGTCAGACGCATCAACCCAGTGTTTGGGTAGTTTTTGTGTTACTCAGATCCTGGGTCAGACGTAACGGGTAGTTTTTGTGTTACTCAGATCCTGGGTCAGACGTAACAACCCAGTGTTTGGGTAGTTTTTGTGTAACACAGATCCTGGGTCAGACGTAACAACCCAGTGTTTGGGTAGTTTTTGTGTTACACAGATCCTGGGTCAGACGTAACGGGTAATTTTTGTGTTACTCAGATCCTGGGTCAGACGTATCAACCCAGTGTTTGGGTAGTTTTGGTGTTACTCAGATCCTGGGTCAGACGCATCAACCCAGTGTTTGGGTAGTTTTTGTGTTACTCAGATCCTGGGTCAGACGTAACGGGTAGTTTTTGTGTTACTCAGATCCTGGGTCAGACGTAACAACCCAGTGTTTGGGTAGTTTTTGTGTAACACAGATCCTGGGTCAGACGTATCAACCCAGTGTTTGGGTAGTTTTGGTGTTACACAGATCCTGGGTCAGACGTGACAACCCAGTGTTTGGGTTGTTTTTGTGTTACACAGATCCTGGGTCAGACGTGACAACCCAGTGTTTGGGTTGTTTTTGTGTTACACAGATCCTGGGTCAGACTTAACAACCCAGTGTTTGGGTAGTTTTTGTGTTACACAGATCCTGGGTCAGACGTAACAACCCAGTGTTTGGGTAGTTTTTGTGTAACACAGATCCTGGGTCAGACGTAACAACCCAGTGTTTGGGTAGTTTTTGTGTAACACAGATCCTGGGTCAGACGTAACAACCCAGTGTTTGGGTAGTTTTTGTGTTACACAGATCCTGGGTCAGACGTATCAACCCAGTGTTTGGGTAGTTTTTGTGTAACACAGATCCTGGGTCAGACGTATCAACCCAGTGTTTGAGTAGTTTTTGTGTTACTCAGATCCTGGGTCAGACGTATCAACCCAGTGTTTGGGTAGTTTTTGTGTAACACAGATCCTGGGTCAGACGTATCAACCCAGTGTTTGGGTAGTTTTTGTGTTACACAGATCCTGGGTCAGACGTATCAACCCAGTGTTTGGGTAGTTTTTGTGTTACACAGATCCTGGGTCAGACGTATCAACCCAGTGTTTGGGTAGTTTTTGAGTTCCTCTGATCCTGGGTCAGACGTATCAACCCAGTGTTTGAGTAGTTTTTGTGTTACTCAGATCCTGGGTCAGACGTATCAACCCAGTGTTTGGGTAGTTTTTGTGTAACACAGATCCTGGGTCAGACGTATCAACCCAGTGTTTGGGTAGTTTTTGTGTTACACAGATCCTGGGTCAGACGTATCAACCCAGTGTTTGGGTAGTTTTTGAGTTCCTCTGATCCTGGGTCAGACGTATCAACCCAGTGTTTGGGTAGTTTTTGAGTTCCTCTGATCCTGGGTCAGACGTATCAACCCAGTGTCTGGGGTAGTCATCGTGCGTCACTCCTGGATAACAGAAAATGGGCAAAGAGGCGGGACGTGGGCGGAGCTGAAGTGACGTGATGACTAACAGACAGCAGATAAATGGCTATCCACCTGTCATTCAAAGTGACCACACCCATAACTTTAAGGCTTTATATAATGTAAACGAATGAGTTATAAAAAAAATTCACCCCCCTCACAGTCGTCATGAAGGGCAAAATTTGCCGTATAAACCAAAACCACAATTTGTCCCAGACTGTAAAGATGTGTTCTTCTGCTGTAAAGTTGGGCATTTTAACATGAGCTCAATGAGATTCTGCTCCTTCTGGAGTCTGTCTCTAGTGGCCAGTCGATGAACGCAGTTTATGTCACTTCCGAATTGGCTTCAAGAGAAACTGCGGGAGGTTGCTGCTTGGACGTAACCCAAAAAAGATTTTTTAAAAAGATACAGAATATAAATACTTATGATGTTAAAATATGTTCTCAGCACTGTACACTGACTGTTTATGGACAGGTTATGGAGTCGGTCACCACATATTTCGGCTACGAGAGAAAATGAAGTTAGAAGTTCCTCCGCTGAACACGACACAAGCTCCAGCACGAGATCCAGCACCGTCCCGGTAGAAACAAAGACTGCTCGATTACACTTGAATTACTTCTAAATGTTTAATTTTTACTTCTTATATTTGTTAAACAAGCTTAAATGTTGACAATATGTATTTTACTGTTAAATACGTTTAAAAAATAATGGAATTATCAATCAATCATTTTCTTATGTACACCAATTAAAGGTCCCGTTCTTCGTGTTTTTTTGAAGCTTTGATTGTGTTTACAGTGTGCAATATAACATGTGTTCATGTTTCGCGTGTAAAAAAACACAGTATTTTTCACACAATTTACTTATCTGTATACCGCTGTTTTCACTGTCCTAAAAACGGCTGATGAGTTCCTTTATTCTATGAAGTCCCTCCTTCAGAAATACGTAACGAGTTCTGATTGTGCCAGCGGTTCCCGTGTTGTGATTTGACCGCAGCTTAGCGAACGTAACTTGCACGGAAAGGTCACGCCTCTT
Organism: Romanogobio albipinnatus; assembly: GCA_023566225.1. NCBI lineage: Eukaryota > Metazoa > Chordata > Actinopteri > Cypriniformes > Gobionidae > Romanogobio > Romanogobio albipinnatus. The sequence goes on from CM042244.1 coordinate 56,266,932, forward strand.
AACGGGAGATGTATGCGCTTAAAAATAACAGCGTCTCGACGACATGGCGACAAACACAGTCAAACGCAACACTTCCTTTTCTCCACGCGACACGTCCTCTTCTCCACATGGGACAGCAACAAGACCACGCCCCCTTTTTCGCGTGTTCTTGTGGGCGGAGGTTAGTCTGTTCTACTGTTCTACTGACGTAATTAATGAAGGAAGTACCAGGATGTAGTCCAAGCCGGCCGTTCGCTGTAGGCTTTGAAAGGGAACTTCTGTTAAATAAAATATCTCGCTTGGCATTGAACTTTGAGCTTTATAATTTTACAGGTATTATTTATGCTCTAACAGCAACATTACACACTAACTAAAGTTTGAACAATGGGATCACGAAGAACGGGACCTTTAAGACTGCGATGAAAATGCTGAAATATTATTACAGTTTACAATACTGTTTTATGTGAATATATAGTAAAGTGCAATTTATTTATTTGATCAAAGCTGTATTTTCAGAATCATTACCCAGTCCTCAGTGTCACATGATATGAAATCATTCTGATATGATGATTTGAAGAAACATCTACTATTATTATCAATGTTGAAAACAGACATTTTTGTGAAATCCAACCGTGAAACATTTTTTTCAGGATTCATTGATGAGTAGAAATTCTCTGCTGTCACTTTGATCTATTTAATGTGTCTTCGAACGGTAGTATATATATACAGTTAGTCTGTGTAAATGCTTAGGAAGTAGCAGCACAGCTTCTAGAAACAGGCACAGTCCCGTTTGCCCATCAATCTCTTCATGTTGTTGGTCCTGTCATTAAAGGCAGAAAAGCCCATGACTAATAAAGGGAACATCACATCCCGTGAGAACCAAACAAAAGACAACTGCCCCTGTTGGAAAGCGAAAGTATTCGGCTCTTGCTATGGATCAACGGATGCTCTGAAGAAAGTGAGACTTCATAAACAGGGACCCACGCTGTCCCACATTCCCACATCGGAGCTCTGGCGTCTCAGGACGACTCTGAAATGGAAACAAGGGCCCAAAGGTGCAACACATTAGAACAAATGATTTAATGTTCTGGTGACAGAAGAGTTTGAAATATGATGCAAAATGCTGTCAGAACATGATACAACATGAGATAGAGAACAGCTTGGGCAATAAACGCTCCAATTCATCCTTTTGACTTTCTTTGCATTGAAGGTTTTGATTTTTGGTACAATATGGCCAAATGTCATATGTCATACGCATCTGTACAATCTGAAAGTAACAGCACAATTATTGTTTTGTTCACAGTATGGGTGTTAAAATAACCATAAAGGGGGTGGGGGGGTCTAATACTATTGCACGCATTCAGATTTATTTACACTGTTAAAGAGTTCTCATGCTAAACATGCACTGTAAAAAAAATCCCCGTAACATTTACGGTTAAAAACCGGCAGCTGTGGTTGCCAGAACTTTACCGTAAAAAACGGTAAAGTAACATTTTCGGTTTTTAGGGACAGCAGCATATAATTTAAAGGTTTATAATGTAATAATTACGGTTAAAACATGTTTTATTTTACAGTTCAAAACCGTATAATTTAAAGGTTTATATTGTAATGATTAAATAAACAATTTACGGTAAAAAAACATATTTCATTAACTGAAATAATGTTAAATTACCAACCTATTGAAATACTAATATCTGTTATGTACCTTTGATGTATACGGACAACCACCAATCACAGTGGTGATGAGAATCACGTGATGAATCAAAGCTCCTCACAAGCAGCTTTTAAAGGTCCCGTTCTTCGAGATCCCACTGTTCAAACTTTAGTTAGTGTGTAATGTTGCTGTTAGAGCATAAATAATACCTGTAAAATTATAAAGCTCAAAGTTCAATGCCAAGCGAGATATTTTATTTAACAGAAGTTCCCTTTCAAAGCCTACAGCGAACGGCCGGCTTGGACTACATCCTGGTACTTCCTTCATTAATGACGTCAGTAGAACAGTAGAACAGACTAACCTCCGCCCACAAGAATACGCGAAAAAGGGGGCGTGGTCTTGTTGCTGTCCCAAGTGGAGAAGAGGAAGTGTCGCGTGGAGAAAAGGAATTGTTGCGTTTGAGTGTGTTTGTCGCCATGTCGTCGAGACGCTGTTATTTTCATCCCGGAGTCAAATCACCTTTGTTTGGCTTTCCCAGGGACGCTGTAGAGATCATTAAGCGCATACATCACCCGTTAAGAGGCGTGACCTTTCCGTGCAAGTTACGTGCGCTAAGCTGCTGTCGAATCACAACACAGGAACCACTGGCACAATCAGAACTCATTACGTATTTCTGAAGGAGGGACTTCATAGAATAAAGGAACTCATCAGCCGTTTTTAGGACAGTGAAAACAGCGGTGTACAGATCAGTAAATTGTGTGAAAAATACTGTGTTTTTTTACACGCGAAACATGAACACATGTTATATTGCACACTGTAAACACAATCAAAGCTTCAAAAAAACACGAAGAACGGGACCTTTAAGAGGACAATACTAATATATAGAAGGTGCTCAGTGTCATCCACACAAACCCCAAACACCATCATGGTAAAACACATGAAATGTAAAAAATGCAATAAACATTAATTTAACAACATCAGATGTAACATAAAACCCTAATGTACACAAAGAAGAAACATAGTTATTGCAATGAAAATACATCAAATGCAAAGTGTCACGCAGGGAATTCTGGGAATGTCAATAAATTACACAATGACTTGTTCTTTTTCACTTCCAAAAACTGTAAATTTAACGGTATTTTACTGTAAAATTAAATTAAATGTAAGGTTAGATCTATTACAGTTATTCGCGTTAACCAATTAACTGTTTTTCACCGTAGCATTTTTACAGTAAAATAATTTTTTACAGTGTGGACAAAATAAAAAAAAACACAAGTTGGGCGTATGACGCAGTATATCTGTGCTAAATACACTCCTTCAGGATTCGATCAAGTTTCAAGACCTTTTTTTTAGTAAGGCCCTGTATGACTAGCCTGGTCCTACATTTCATTTGTTCAGAGAGTCTGGCCACTCTCCACTGACAAGCATTAACTTCCATGAAGACGGGTACTCAGTTGAAGTTTAAAACTATTGGATCTGCCAAGAGCCACTCTAGATCTGCCATAACCAATCGCTAACGTTTGGTTGTGACGTATGTCATGCGCCGTTCGCCTTTATTTCTCACATGGAAGTCCGTAAACATAAATGTGCAGCCACCTCAGTGATAAATCAATAAAATAAAATCACTGACTAGCCCCTGTAAATGATGACAATACCTTCCGCCCGCACGCGAAACAATTACCGGGGCTCTTTCACCACTAACGGAGCGAGCTGGAAAATCAAACTTTTCCCGGGACAAAACATCATGGCCACCGAAAAAAGATTGTTCTTGCTCCAGCTTTAACTTCTGTACATTCGGTGCCACAACAGAATGAATGGCTTCACTTGCATCTTTCTCCGCCGCCATTACTGAACTACAACTCAAACTAGCGCATCTCAGCCACTCCCTCTGTTCGCTGATTGGACTGGTAAAAATGTGTTCGGAGAAAACCTAAGACTATACCGCAGTCCAAGACGGAGTACTGAAGGAAAATGAAAACTGTTTTGAAGTCCATAAAAAATGCATCTGTCCGTCAAATAACGTGCTCCACGCGGCTCTGGGGTGTTAATAAAGGCCTTCTGAAGCGAATCGACGCGTTTATGTAAGAAAGATATCCATATTTTATTTTATTTTATTATAAGGTAAAGTTTCGGCCGACCGCCTTCCATATTCAATTCATGGAAAAAGTGTTGAAAGTGCCTCTGCCGATCGAAAGACAAACGCGACCAGGTACGCTCGTCATGACGTCACGTACGCATCTTGAATTGCGAGAAGGCACTTTCAACACTTTTCCACCGAAGGCGATCGGCTGGAACTTTACTTGATAAAGGTTTAAATATGGATATTTTTCTTACACAAACGCATCGATTCGCTTCAGAAGGCCTTTATTAACACCCCAGAGCCGCGTGGGGCACGTTATTCGATGGACAGATACGTTTTTTATGGACAAAAACAGAGCAACTATTACTGCTATATAACTTTTTTAATATAACTCAGATTTTATTCGTCTGAAAGAAGAATGTCATATACACCTAGGATGTAAATCATGGGCTAATTTTAATTTTTGGGTCAACTATCCCTTTAAGTCCACATGTTATACAAACAAGAAAACAAGAAACTATGCTTCTAACCACAGGTAGAGAGCTGTCGTTCCAACCACGCAACTTTGCGATGCTGTTTGCGAACATTCGTTGGAACTATGGTTTCAGAGAAACACGACTCGTTGAACTCTGTTGATAACGACGGAACTTGCTGACCATAGTTGGCTAACGACCCCTGAGCGAGAGCAAGAGTGCACCCATCCACAAGCTTTGTTTTGGGTTACAGAAGCCCAAGAGCTGTCATTTTGTTTTTAGACCACGAAATCAACAATGTCACTAAAGAAGTGTGTTTTTGGTTGTGAGGGAAAGAAATCCTTGTTCAGCTTCATAAATAGCCCAGTGCTAAGGGAACAGCGGATGCAGTTTGTTTATCCAGAGTTCTGCAAGTGTTTGTTTGTTTCTGGTCATGAGTCGAAACCACAGGCGGTGAGCGAAACTGCATCAAATGTGTGTGTTTTGTTGGCAATCGGCACGTAAGTGCAAATAATGTGAACAACACACACGTATACTAAATCGAAAGTTATCCAGGGATAATGCCAATGTATTGTGTGTGTGTTTTTGTAAAATATCAGATCACAAATGTGTATAATGACATGGGTAGGACATAGGTATTACAAAAAGAGGGTGAAATATGAGGACGTTCCCCATGGCCTCACTTTTCAAAATGCTTATATTTCACACAGAATGAGCAGTTTCCTGTGATGGGCAGGTTTAGGGGCAGTGTGTGTGTGTGTGTGTGTGTGTGTGTGTGTGTGATGGGTAGGTTTAGGGGTAGGGGCAGTGTGTGTGTGTGTGTGTGTGTGATGGGTAGGTTTAGGGGTAGGGGCAGTGTGTGTGTGTATGTGTGTGTGTGTGTGTGTGTGTGTGTGTGTGTGTGTGTGTGTGTGTGTGTGTGTGTGTGTGTGTGTGTGTGTGTGTGTGTGTGTGTGTGTGTGTGTGTGTGTGTGTGTGTGTGATGGGTAGGTTTAGGGGTAGGGGCAGTGTGTGTGTTAGTGTGTGTGATGGGTAGGTTTAGGGGTAGGGGCAGTGTGTGTATGTGTGTGTGTGTGTGTGTGTGTGATGGGTAGGTTTAGGGGCAGGGGCAGTGTGTGTGTGTGTGTGTGTGTGTGTGTGTGTGTGATGGGTAGGTTTAGGGGCAGTGTGTGTGTGTGTGTGTGTGTGATGGGTAGGTTTAGGGGTAGGGGCAGTGTGTGTGTGTGTGTGTGTGATGGGTAGGTTTAGGGGTAGGGGCAGTGTGTGTGTGTGTGTGTGTGTGTGTGTGTGTGTGTGTGTGTGTGTGTGTGTGTGTGTGTGATGGGTAGGTTTAGGGGTAGGGGCAGTGTGTGTGTTAGTGTGTGTGATGGGTAGGTTTAGGGGTAGGGGCAGTGTGTGTATGTGTGTGTGTGTGTGTGTGTGTGATGGGTAGGTTTAGGGGCAGGGGCAGTGTGTGTGTGTGTGTGTGTGTGTGTGTGTGTGTGTGTGTGTGTGTGTGTGTGTGTGTGTGTGTGTGTGTGTGTGTGTGTGTGTGTGTGTGATGGGTAGGTTTAGGGGCAGTGTGTGTGTGTGTGTGTGTGTGATGGGTAGGTTTAGGGGTAGGGGCAGTGTGTGTGTGTGTGTGTGTGATGGGTAGGTTTAGGGGTAGGGGCAGTGTGTGTGTGTGTGTGTGTGTGTGTGTGTGTGTGTGTGTGTGTGTGTGTGTGTGTGTGTGTGTGTGTGTGTGTGATGGGTAGGTTTAGGGGCAGGAGCAGTGTGTGTGTGTGTGTGTGATGGGTAGGTTTAGGGGCAGTGTGTGTGTGTGTGTGTGTGTGTGTGTGTGTGTGTGTGTGTGTGTGTGTGTGTGTGTGTGTGTGTGTGTGTGTGTGTGTGTGTGTGTGTGTGTGTGTGTGTGTGTGATGGGTAGGTTTAGGGGTAGGGGCAGTGTGTGTGTGTGTGTGTGTGTGTGTGTGATGGGTAGGTTTAGGGGTAGGGGCAGTATGTGTGTTAGTGTGTGTGATGGGCAGGTTTAGGGGTAGGGGCAGTGTGTGTGTGTGATGGGTAGGTTTAGGGGCAGGGGCAGTGTGTGTGTGTGTGTGTGTGTGTGTGTGTGTGTGTGTGTGTGTGTGTGTGTGTGTGTGTGTGTGTGTGTGTGTGTGTGTGATGGGTAGGTTTAGGGGTAGGGGCAGTGTGTGTGTGTGTGTGTGTGTGATGGGTAGGTTTAGGGGTAGGGGCAGTGTGTGTATGTGTGTGTGTGTGTGTGTGTGTGTGTGTGATGGGTAGGTTTAGGGGCAGGGGCAGTGTGTGTGTGTGTGTGTGTGTGATGGGTAGGTTTAGGGGCAGTGTGTGTGTGTGTGTGTGTGTGTGTGTGTGTGTGTGTGTGTGTGTGTGTGTGTGTGTGTGTGTGTGTGTGTGTGTGTGTGTGTGTGTGTGTGTGTGTGTGTGTGATGGGTAGGTTTAGGGGTAGGGGCAGTATGTGTGTTAGTGTGTGTGATGGGCAGGTTTAGGGGTAGGGGCAGTGTGTGTGTGTGATGGGTAGGTTTAGGGGCAGGGGCAGTGTGTGTGTGTGTGTGTGTGTGTGATGGGTAGGTTTAGGGGTAGGGGCAGTGTGTGTGTGTGTGTGTGTGTGTGTGTGTGTGTGTGATGGGTAGGTTTAGGGGCAGGGGCAGTGTGTGTGTGTGTGTGTGTGTGTGATGGGTAGGTTTAGGGGTAGGGGCAGTGTGCGCGTGTGTGTGTGCGCTTTTGACTCTTTAGCTCCGCCCACTGCACGTCTGCACGAGTTCGGCTGTTTTTGGAAAGAATCGGTACAGCGTATCTGTCTTTTATAAATATGATAAAACTAAAGACTCAGAGAAATGAAGGAAGCAATACTATATTCTCAAGATTAACATGAGATTGGCAGTATGGGTGTGAACTGGTCTCACGGTTCGGTTCGATTACGATTATCATGCCATCGATTCGCCTTTGTATGCTACCGCGACAACGCACGTATGTGACAAATGACGGCAGAAACGAATCAGAACATTATAATCGGTTATGGCCTATTACTGAACCGATACCGAATCGTCCTCGTCCGTATCATGATGCATCGTAGAAACGATTAATTTTGACACCCCTAATTGTCAGAAACTGTGTGTTATGTATTGAAAATGTTTGGTCACCATGATGGGGATCAGTGTTTAATGTAGTTGGGCAGTTTGACTCTTGGCTTTTTAAGTGGGTTTGTGATCTTTGTACATCTTGACCACAAATTCATTCCACTCTCATATAATATTCAGAATTTTACCATAACATATTTTGATTGCATTGTAAAACAAATCACGTACGTTTGAATAGTTTAAAAAGTTGGAGTGACTCAGCTGTAGAATTTACACATACTATGAATTTCAGTTCAACTCCTTCAGGAGTTCAAAATATATCTTGTGGAGTGTGAAGTCAAGGCTTAGAAAAACAGAAGTAAATCTTACATAACAACAACATGACAATCAGAAATTAAAATGCCACACTAAAAGGTTTTTAAAGAAACATGATATACTATAACATTTGTGCTTTTAAGCTGAAGCATGTTTGTGTCTTCAGAGGTCGAAATCTGATGAACTTCTCTGCTGTCACTCGCGTTTTGTATAATTGCAAAATGCTAGAAGTCTCATTCAACACAAGTCAAGTTTAAACAGCCCTGCGTTTGGCTCACATTTCCTCAAAACGCTGCAAGGCCCGAATTTGCACAGATGGCTTGTGTTACAGATTTTTTCTTTACATAACACCTGGCAAGAACTGAATGATCATCATGAAATGTGCATGAATTGTTTCATGCAAGCCAAATGAAAACATGCTTTAATAGGTAGAATTATTTTTGTTTTGTTTTTGACCTTTAACCTAGTCTCTTTTGCCCACCAAGGCTGCATTTATTTGATCAAAAATACAGTAAAAAATTGGAATTTTATTGCAATTTAAAAATAACTCTTTTCTATATATAGTAAATATGTCATTTATTCCTGTGATCGAAGCATACTCCAGTCTTCAGTGTCTTCAGAAAACATTCTAATATGATGATTTGATGCTCAAGAAACATATCAGTGTTTTTTTCAGGATTCTTTGATGAATAGAAAGTTCAAAAGAACAGCATTTATTTAGAATAGTTTGGGGAAAGTAGAATCTTATTTAAATGCTTTTATTCATTAAGGATGCATTAAAGTTGACACATTTATAATGCTGTTCTTTTGAACTAAAGAAATGTATAAAAAAAAAATCTAAATATTTAAAACTGATAAAATCAGAACTATTATTAATAATTGAGCGAAAATAACGATTGATAATAATTTATCACCAAATCATATTAATGATTTCGTAAGGGTCATGTGACACTGAAGACTGGAGTAATGATGCTGAACATTTTTAAATATATTCACATAGAAATAGATATTTTAAATTGTAATAATATTTAACAATTCTTACTGTATTTTCGATCAAATAAATGCAGCCTTGGTATAAAACATCCATTTTAAATTATAATAATATTTCACCATTTTTACTGTATTTTTTATTAAATAAATTCAGTCTTGGTATAAAACAGCTGTTTTAAATTATAATAATATTTCAAAATTTGTTCTGTATTTTTTTATCAAATAAATGCTGCCATGGTGTTTTAAATTGTAATAATATTTCACAATTTTTACTGTATTCTTGATCCAATAAACTCAGCCTTGGTATAAAACAGCTGTTTTAAATTATAAGAATATTTCAATTTTTTCTACTGTATTTTTGATCAAATAAATGCTGCATTGGTGTTTTTTTAAATTGTAATAATATTTAACAATTCTTACTGTATTTTCGATCAAAAAAATGCAGACTTGGTATAAAACATCCATTTTAAATTATAATAATATTTCAAAACTTTTACTGTAGTTTTGATCAAATAAATGCGGCCTTGGAATAAAGCATCCATTTTAAATTATAATAATATTTCACAATTTTTACTGTATTTTTGATCCAATAAACTCAGCCTTGGTGTTTTAAATTCTAATAATATTTCACAATTTTTACTGTATTTTTGATCCAATAAACTCAGCCTTGGTATAAAACAGCTGTTTTAAATTAAAATAATATTTCACAATTTTTACTGTATTTTTGATCCAATAAACTCAGCCTTGGTATAAAACAGCTGTTTTAAATTATAATAATATTTCAAAATTTTTACTGTATTTTTGATCCAATAAACTCAGCCTTGGTATAAAACAGCTGTTTTAAATCATAATAATATTTCAACATTTTTACTGTATTTTTTATCAAATAAATGCGGCCTTGGTATAAAACATCCATTTTAAATTATAATAATATTTCACAATTTTTACTGTATTTTTGATCAAATAAACTCAGCCTTGGTGTTTTAAATTATAATAATATTTCACAATTTTTACTGTATTTTTGATCCAATAAACTCAGCCTTGGTATAAAACAGCTGTTTTAAATTAAAATAATATTTCACAATTTTTACTGTAGTTTTGATCAAATAAACTCAGCCTTGGTATAAAACATCCATTTTAAATTATAATAATATTTCACAATTTTTACTGTATTTTTGATCAAATAAACTCAGCCTTGGTATAAAACAGCTGTTTTAAATTAAAATAATATTTCACAATTTTTACTGTATTTTTGATCCAATAAACTCAGCCTTGGTATAAAACAGCTGTTTTAAATTATAATAATATTTCAAAATTTTTACTGTATTTTTGATCCAATAAACTCAGCCTTGGTATAAAACAGCTGTTTTAAATCATAATAATATTTCAACATTTTTACTGTATTTTTTATCAAATAAATGCGGCCTTGGTATAAAACATCCATTTTAAATTATAATAATATTTCACAATTTTTACTGTATTTTTGATCAAATAAACTCAGCCTTGGTGTTTTAAATTATAATAATATTTCACAATTTTTACTGTATTTTTGATCCAATAAACTCAGCCTTGGTATAAAGCAGCTGTTTTAAATTATAATAATATTTCAACATTTTTACTGTATTTTTGATCCAATAAACTCAGCCTTGGTATAAAACAGCTGTTTTAAATCATAATAATATTTCAACATTTTTACTGTATTTTTGATCAAATAAACTCAGCCTTGGTATAAAACAGCTGTTTTAAATTAAAATAATATTTCACAATTTTTACTGTATTTTTGATCCAATAAACTCAGCCTTGGTATAAAACAGCTGTTTTAAATTATAATAATATTTCAACATTTTTACTGTATTTTTGATCCAATAAATGCGGCCTTGGAATAAAGCATCCATTTTAAATTATAATAATATTTCACAATTTTTACTGTATTTTTGATCAAATAAACTCAGCCTTGGTGTTTTAAATTATAATAATATTTCACAATTTTTACTGTATTTTTGATCCAATAAACTCAGCCTTGGTATAAAGCAGCTGTTTTAAATTATAATAATATTTCAACATTTTTACTGTATTTTTGATCCAATAAACTCAGCCTTGGTATAAAACAGCTGTTTTAAATCATAATAATATTTCAACATTTTTACTGTATTTTTGATCAAATAAACTCAGCCTTGGTATAAAACAGCTGTTTTAAATTAAAATAATATTTCACAATTTTTACTGTATTTTTGATCCAATAAACTCAGCCTTGGTATAAAACAGCTGTTTTAAATTATAATAATATTTCAAAATTTTTACTGTATTTTTGATCCAATAAACTCAGCCTTGGTATAAAACAGCTGTTTTAAATCATAATAATATTTCAACATTTTTACTGTATTTTTTATCAAATAAATGCGGCCTTGGTATAAAACATCCATTTTAAATTATAATAATATTTCACAATTTTTACTGTATTTTTGATCAAATAAACTCAGCCTTGGTGTTTTAAATTCTAATAATATTTCACAATTTTTACTGTATTTTTGATCAAATAAATGCGGCCTTGGTATAAAACATCCATTTTAAATTATAATAATATTTCACAATTTTTACTGTATTTTTGATCCAATAAACTCAGCCTTGGTATAAAACAGCTGTTTTAAATTATAATAATATTTCAACATTTTTACTGTATTTTCAAATAAATAAATGCTGCCTTGGTATAAAACATCCATTTTAAATGATAATAATATTTCAAAATTTTTACTGTATTTTTGATCAAATAAACTCAGCCTTGGTGTTTTAAATTCTAATAATATTTCACAATTTTTACTGTATTTTTGATCCAATAAATGCGGCCTTGGTATAAAACATCCATTTTAAATTATAATAATATTTCACAATTGTTACTGTATTTTTGATCCAATAAACTCAGCCTTGGTATAAAACAGCTGTTTTAAATTATAATAATATTTCACAATTTTTACTGTATTTTTGATCAAATAAACTCAGCCTTGGTGTTTTAAATTCTAATAATATTTCAGAATTTTTACTGTATTTTTGATCAAATAAATGCGGCCTTGGTATAAAACATCCATTTTAAATTATAATAATATTTCACAATTTTTACTGTATTTTTGATCCAATAAACTCAGCCTTGGTATAAAACAGCTGTTTTAAATTATAATAATATTTCAACATTTTTACTGTATTTTCAAATAAATAAATGCTGCCTTGGTATAAAACATCCATTTTAAATTATAATAATATTTCACAATTTTTACTGTATTTTTGATCAAATAAACTCAGCCTTGGTGTTTTAAATTCTAATAATATTTCACAATTTTTACTGTATTTTTGATCAAATGGTGAGCAGAAGAGACTTTCAAAAACATTTAACATCAAACTTTTGGCCGCAGTCTCTTGTGGTTTAACTTCATGGCTGGCTAAAGGAAAGTTACAGTTCTCCTATCATCTCACAACATCTAAAGTCTATTTCCTGCATGCGTTTACATATTATTTTTGCATGCACTGATGACCAAAAAAGAGGATTATGAGAGGGAAAACCACCGATGCTAAACTAATGCATATGATGGTTATCCACAAATTCAAAGGAAATAATTACAAAAATCCTGATAGACAAATCAAGTAAGTTGATCTCATAATTCCTGTCCTCTCCTGGAGGGATGTGGCTTTACCTGGCTCAGGTATCAGGGCTGGGCCTGTTATAAGTCAATGCGGATGGGAAACGCGCACAGAAGAAACCGCTTTCCTCCTTTCTTAACAAACAGGTGAGCCGCCTCAGCAAAATTTTTACAACAACCATTCTGTATAATATTTAACAGCAATGCTTTGAAAATCTAAACTCCTTTGAAGATATAAAATGTTTAGCTTTCTCTTTAAAACACCGACCTTCACCTGTTCTCTAGCAAATTTGACTTAGTGATGATTGTCATTTTACTGCATGACAGGAAAAACTGAATCACAGGTCAATATTCATTAATGATTTACAGCATTAATGTGTTGGTTACATTCAGGTTTTGGGTTTTCTTCTCATATGCAACTCATAAAGTGTGTATGTTGCTTGTTTTATTCAGAGGTGATGGTTTTACAGCATCTGTCGTCATTTTAAGTGCTTTTTGACAACACATAAAGCTTTTTTTTATGCTCACTCTTAATATGTTATGATGTCCAAGGTTCAAGGCTGGAGAAAATAAGGATAAGAGTATCAGTTTGTGATTTTCCTTCTCATTGTACAGTAGAGACACTGGGATAACATGCGGTTCAGCGTCCTCTTCTTCGTCGTCCTCCTGGGCTTCCTTTACCTCACACTGGCTCAAGGTAAACGCCACATGTGGTGATGATGATGATGATGATGATGATGATGCAGAAAATGATGCAGTTTAAGAAAATGATGCAGTTTAAGAAAACACACAGGAACGCATTGCATTATGCTTTATTTGTTATTGCATGTTCAGAACAGCAAATACATGAATTTCACATTTCAAAAGAAAAAAAAAACGAATTATAATGCAGCAATTTATGTTAAAAATGCATGATTTTAAATGTGAATTAAAATCACTAATGCAACATATGCATTTTGTCATACGCATATGTTTAGCATTATTGCCGTATGATATGTTTGAGTCATATTGCATATAGAAAAATGTGTCTTTTTTGAAACAACTAAATTAATATATTACTCCAATTGTTCCACTTCTGATTTATACGATAAAAGCATATAATAATTGAAAAAATGGAAACACTTTTATGAATATTGTCGTAAGTATATTTAATTAATATTGTCGTAAGTAACATTTATTAATATTGTCATAAGTAACATTTATTAATATTGTCATAACATTTGTTAATATTGTCATAACATTTGTTAATATTGTCATATGAAACATTTGTTAATATTGTCATAAGTATATTTAATTAATATCGTTGTAAGTAACATTAATACTGTCGTAAGTAACATTTATTAATATTGTCATAAGTAACATTTGTTAATATTGTCATAACATTTGTTAATATTTTCATAACATTTATTAATATTGTCATAACATTTATTAATATTGTCATAAGTAACATTTATTAATATTGTCATTAGTAACATTTGTTAATATTGTCATAACATTTGTTAATATTTTCATAACATTTATTAATATTGTCATAACATTTATTAATATTGTCATAAGTAACATTTATTAATATTGTCATAAGTAACATTTATTAATATTGTCATAAGAAACATTTGTTAATATTATCATAAGTATATTTAATTAATATTGTTGTAAGTAACATTAATATTGTCGTAAGTAACATTAATATTATTCTAAGTAACATGTATTAATATTGTCATAATTAGTATATATTAATATTGTCATAAGCAACATTTGTTAGTTTAGGGTCCAATTCTCACTATTAACTCGTGTCTTATTATCATGCATATTACTGGGATATTGTCTGTTTATTAGTACTTATAAAGCACATATTAATGCCTTATTCTGCATGATCATATTCTACATCCCTTAATCACCCAATACCTACACTTAACAACTACCTTACTAACTATTAATAAGCAGTAATTAGGAGTTTATTGAGGCAGAAGTTATAGTTAATAGTGAGAATTGGAGCCTAAACTGAAGTGTGACCAAATAAATATAAAATAAATAATAAAAAGTGAAGTACTGATGATAGTCTGTCCACCTCGCGGTAACTAAACATGTCTTTGCCGGCATGCAAATGGTTTGAAATAAATCTGGAAGATGATTCTTACACGATAATCACACATGTGCTGTTTTTCCACCCCTTCCTCGTACATTTACAACTATGTATAGTTTAATGAGACAGTGACACATTCACTAAAACATCTTTAAAAACAGTTGTGTTATGATTCATAGTTATGCCTTTGTTGTGTATGTGTCTGTAGGCTCGTATGAGGACTGCTGCCTAAGGTATGCCAGGACAATTAAATCGTCCATGAGGAACAGAGTGACCAGCTACAGAAAACAACAGCAGGACGGAGGCTGCAACATCCCTGCCATTGTGTAAGCAACATATGATAATATATAAATGTGCATTTTTGTACCTTCAGACTTTTTAGACTGTGTATAAAAAGTAAAACTTCAAAGACTCTACTTTGAATTTTGCATGTGCATTTATCACCTCATTTACACTAGATTGCCAAAAGTATTGGCACACTCTCCAAATCACTGAGTTCAGGTGTTCAATCACTTCATGGCCACAGGTGTATAAATCAAGCACTAGGCCTGCAGACGCTTCTACACACATCAGTGAGAGAATGGGCCGCTCTCAGGAGCTCAGAGAACTCAAGCGTGGGGCCGTGATCGGTGGAAACCTGTGCAATAAGTCCTTCCTCACTACTAAATATTCCACGCTCAACTGTTAGTGGTGTTATAACAAAGTGGAAGCGATTGGGAACAACAGCAACTCAGCCACGAGGTGAAATCACAGAGAGGGGTCAGCGCATGCTGAGGGTCACAGAAGTCACCAACAGTCAAGAGCTACAGACCTCCAAACTTCTGTGGCCTTCAGATGAGCTCAAGAACAGTGTGTAGAGCTTCATGGAATGGGTTTCCATGGTCGAGCAGCTCATCCAAGACTTACATCACCAAGTGCAATGCAAAGCGTGGGATGCAGTGGGGTAAAGTGCGCCGCCACTGGACTCTAGAGCAGTGGAGACGTGTTCTCTGGAGTGACCAATCACGCTTCTCTGTCTGGCAATGGATGAGTCTGGGTTTGGCGATTGCCAGGAGAACGGGACTTGCCTGACTGCACGGTGCCAAGTGTAAAGTTTAGTGGAGGGGGGATTGTGGGGTTGGGTTGTTTTTCAGGGGTTGGGCTTGACCCCTTAGTTCCAGTGAAAGGAACTCTTGAAGCTTCACCAAGACATTTTGGACAATTTCATGCTCCCAACTTTGTGGGAACAGTTTGGGGACGGCCCCTTCCTGTCCCAACATGAGTGCAAAAAGCGTCGCTCCATAAAGACGTGGATGAGCGAGTTTGGTGTGGAGGAACTTGTCTGAGTCCTGACCTCAACCCGATAGATCACCTTTGGGATGAATTAGTGCGAGACTGCGAGCCAGGCCTTCTCGTCCAACATCAGTGCCTGACCTCACAAATGCGCTTCTAGAAGAATGGTCAAAAATTCCCATAAACACACTCCTAAACCTTGTGGAAAGCCTTCCCAGAAGAGCTGAAGCTGTTAGAGCTGCAAAGGGTGGGCCGACTCCATATTAAACCCTAGGGATTAAGAATGGGATGGCATTAAAGTTCATGTGCATGTAAAGGCAGGCATCACAATACTTTTGGCAATATAGTGTATAACAAGTTTCAGGGGGAAAATATATAATATATAACAACTTCAGACCTCATAGTTAATGATGTTTAATGCATTTGTCTCCCCGCAGTTTCACACTGAAACACGGCCGTGTGTTTTGTGCTGATCCCAGAGAAAAATGGGTCCATGATATCATGCAGAAGGTGGACAGACGGCAAGCTTTCTCATCTAAAAAGAGGAAGGTGTGTACATTTTATAAAATGTATATATATATGTATAGGAGATCACAATTTCTATTTCATTTTCTTAGCATTTGTAATCACCTATTAACTTTAATACTCCTGCAGAATGACAAATTCAATTCAATTCATTTGTTCATCATTTTTATGACATTTTATTTCTTAGAAAATACAGTGAAAATGTCGATTTTTTTATGCCTGTTGACAGTATCTGATTTATGGAGTGATAAAAAGAGACATTTAAAAAAAAGGTGCCAGTCATCGCCACCATTTTTGAAACTTTCAAGGCACCCAGAATATTTGAATGTATGAATATCTGAACATTCAATATATATATATATATATATATATATATAACAGAGTCTCTGCTTTTAAAAAAAACCCACACAAACAAATACAATCATTTTATTCTAGCTTTATGCATTTTTTTTTAATGTGGGCAAGTTTTTAAAAAAAAAGCCAAATTTTGAACAAAAATCTACAATGCGCATAAGCAATGCTTCCATCACTTGTTTCTGCTTTCTTTTTTTTCACCTGTATTTGATCTGGAGATTCAGGACTCTTTCAGAAAATGCATAACAGCAACCCCTACAGCCTACCGTATAACAGTAAATCACGGAAAGCATAAATCATAAATGACAGGTTATTCCGTTAATGGTGGGAAAGAGTCTTATAAAAGCCGGAAAAATTCCTTCAATGGCGGGGAAGCGTCTTATAAAATCCAGAAAATTCTATAAATGGTGGGGAAGAGTTGTCACATAAAAGCCGGAAAATTCCGTCAATGATAGGGAGGCGTCTCATAAAATCTGGTAAAATTCCTTCAATGGCAGGGAAGTGTCTTATAAAATCTGGAAAATTCTATTAATGGTGGGGAAGCATTGAAAAATTCCTTCAAGCCGGAAAATTCCGTCAATGATAGGGAAGTGTAGCATAAAAGCCGGAAAATTCCTTCAATGATAGGGAAGCATCTCATAAAACCCGGAAAATTATATTAATGGTGGGAAAGAGTTGCCGCATAAAAGCCAGAAAATTCCATCAAAGAAAGGGAAGCATCTCAGAAAATCTGGTAAAATTCCTTCAATGACAGGGAAGTGTCGCATAAAAGCCAGAAAATTCCATCAATGATAGGGAAGCGAAGCGTCTCATAAAATCCGAAAAATTCCTTCAATGGCGGGGAAGCATCTTATAAAATCCAGAAAATTCTATTAATGGTGGGGAAGAGTCGTCGCATAAAAGCCGGAAAATTCCGTCAATGATAGGGAAGTGTCTCATAAAATCCGGTAAAATTCTTTCAATGACAGGGAAGTGTCGCATAAAAGCCAGAAAATTTAATCAATAATAGGGAAGCGTCTCATAAAACCCGGAAAATTCTATTAATTGTGGGGAAGAGTTGTCGCATAAAAGCCAGAAATTTCCTTCAATGGCAGGGAAGTGTAGCATAAAAGCCGGAAAATTCCTTTAATGATAGAGAAGCATCTCAAAAAATCCGGAAAATTCTATTAATGGTGGGGAAGCGTTGTCTCATAAATTATGGTAAATTCTGTCAATGGCAAGGAAAGAGTTAATCAACTAGGGAATGTATGGTGATATCGTTTACAGTTGTCTTTCCAATGTGTACATGGACACATCGGGACACAAGTGTAAACACAGCCTATCTATCAGTTCAAAGTTTTACCCTGTTCATATGTGGTCTTGCCTTAAATGTACAAAAATGCCATACAGTCATAAAAATGTCAACCATAATAACTATTTAATATTGACTTTGTCAAAGGAATATGATTGAAATGTAAATCTGTTATTAAATGAATTATTTTTGTTTTGATATACAGAATACAAGGGGCTAAACAAGCGAGAAGAGGAAAAGCTGCCCGAGTGTTTCGGCCAATCACATTCTTTCTTTGAGTCCCGGCTCTCCGAGCACACATTTCAGCAGTGATTGACTGATGTTCTCAGTACTTCCTGTGTTCCGCCCTGTGCTATCAGGTGGAATTTCCTGCTTCCAGACCTTTGTCGCTTCACTGGCGGACTGCTGGTTAAATTCTCCGAATGGGAGAAGGCCATTTTTTTCCCGTTCCACATGCTGCTGTAACCCTCACTTCCAGGTTACAAAACCTCGTGAGCTGCCTTGATGTCCACTACTAAGCGACTCAATCAGTGCTCCTCATGCAAAACCTACAATTCGGCATTGTATGTTGCTGAGCTAACAATACAATAATCTAATAACCATAAAAAATAAAGTATACGTGAATTCCTTTCGCTCACTATGGTTTTAGAGCAGAGCTTAACTGTACAGGATCGTATAAAGCTATTTGTATTATGAACTTTCACTTTGCACCACTTTTGCCCCACAGCATCTATAATAAACAGTCAGTGTGATAAAATATTAGGCAATAATTAGCCATAAATGTGGGTGGGAACGTTTTGCAAGCAACACAGATAATCCTTCTATTTCCTTATGGGTTTATTCTGACGCACCGACAAGTGATTTTGGAGTTTGTACGATATTATAATGCATTGTAAATTATGATTTGTTATTGTGCTTAATGCAAAAAGCTTAAGAGATTGTTTTAGTTAGCCTAGTGATAAAATGAATATTCATAGATCTCATTTATATTTTTAAATCTCGACACAATCTTCATTGAGGTTTTATACACTCTAAAAAAAATGGTGCTATATGGCACTAAAAAGGGTTCTTGGTCGTAATCATAGGGGAACCGTGTTTGGTGCTATAAAGCACCATATCTTAACATGTTCTGGATATGGTAGCGGTGCTATATAGCACCTCAGCCAAAGAACTGCTGAAGAACCGCTGAAGCACCAAGAACCACTTTTAGTGCTATATAGCACCTTTTTTTTTTTTTTGTGTATGTTTAGTTTATTATTTAAGTGCAACTGCTGTTTTTCACACTTAAATGTTCACTTTGACACTCGATCCGATGAGAATTTATCTTTATTGACGTGATGCATTGAGTTTGAAACTGGGTCACATGCTCTTTGTGTTCCTGATAAAATATTCTTTACACTGCAGATTTTTGCTCATATACGAAAAATAAAATGTTTGAAAATAACTGGATTCATCCTTTATTTTACATGATGCATGTTGGTAATTGTGAAATTATTTTCAAAACTGAGTTTAACTTTCAGATGGTTCTCCTAAAATCCCTTATACACTCTAAACAAAATGGTGCTATATGGCACTAAAAGTGGCTCTTGGCTCGTAATCATAGGGGAAACACTTTTGGTGCTATATAGCACCATATCTTAACAGGTTCTGTATACGGTAGCGGGCTATATAGCACCTCAGTCATCCCAAAGAACCGCTGAAGAACCATACAGGGGCTTAATAGGTTCTGTATACGGTAGCGGTGCTATATAGCACCTCAGTCATCCCAAAGAACCGCTGAAGAACCATACAGGGGCTTAATAGGTTCTGTATACGGTAGCGGTGCTATATAGCACCTCAGTCATCCCAAAGAACCGCTGAAGAACCTTACAGGGGCTTAACAGGTTCTGTATACGGTAGCGGTGCTATATAGCACCTCAGTCATCCCAAAGAACCGCTGAAGAGCCATACAGGGGCTTAACAGGTTCTGTATACGGTAGCGGTGCTATATAGCACCTCAGTCATCCCAAAGAACCGCTGAAGAACCATACAGGGGCTTAATAGGTTCTGTATACGGTAGCGGTGCTATATAGCACCTCAGTCATCCCAAAGAACCGCTGAAGAACCTTACAGGGGCTTAACAGGTTCTGTATACGGTAGCGGTGCTATATAGCACCTCAGTCATCCCAAAGAACCGCTGAAGAACCATACAGGGGCTTAATAGGTTCTGTATACGGTAGCGGTGCTATATAGCACCTCAGTCATCCCAAAGAACCGCTGAAGAACCTTACAGGGGCTTAACAGGTTCTGTATATGGTAGCGGTGCTATATAGCACCTCAGTCATCCCAAAGAACCGCTGAAGAACCATACGGGAGCTTAATAGGTTCTGTATACGGTAGCAGTGCTATATAGCACCTCAGTCATCCCAAAGAACCGCTGAAGAACCATACAGGGGCTTAATAGGTTCTGTATACGGTAGCGGTGCTATATAGCACCTCAGTCATCCCAAAGAACCGCTGAAGAACCATACGGGGGCTTAATAGGTTCTGTATACGGTAGCGGTGCTATATAGCACCTCAGTCATCCCAAAGAACCGCTGAAGAACCATACAGGGGCTTAATAGGTTCTGTATACGGTAGCGGTGCTATATAGCACCTCAGTCATCCCAAAGAACCGCTGAAGAACCTTACAGGGGCTTAACAGGTTCTGTATACGGTAGCGGTGCTATATAGCACCTCAGTCATCCCAAAGAACCGCTGAAGAACCATACAGGGGCTTAATAGGTTCTGTATACGGTAGCGGTGCTATATAGCACCTCAGTCATCCCAAAGAACCGCTGAAGAACCTTACAGGGGCTTAACAGGTTCTGTATATGGTAGCGGTGCTATATAGCACCTCAGTCATCCCAAAGAACCGCTGAAGAACCATACGGGGGCTTAATAGGTTCTGTATACGGTAGCAGTGCTATATAGCACCTCAGTCATCCCAAAGAACCGCTGAAGAACCATACAGGGGCTTAATAGGTTCTGTATACGGTAGCGGTGCTATATAGCACCTCAGTCATCCCAAAGAACCGCTGAAGAACCATACGGGGGCTTAATAGGTTCTGTATACGGTAGCGGTGCTATATAGCACCTCAGTCATCCCAAAGAACCGCTGAAGAACCATACGGGGGCTTAATAGGTTCTGTATACGGTAGCGGTGCTATATAGCACCTCAGTCATCCCAAAGAACCGCTGAAGAACCATACAGGGGCTTAATAGGTTCTGTATACGGTAGCGGTGCTATATAGCACCTCAGTCATCCCAAAGAACCGCTGAAGAGCCATACAGGGGCTTAATAGGTTCTGTATACGGTAGCGGTGCTATATAGCACCTCAGTCATCCCAAAGAACCGCTGAAGAACCTTACAGGGGCTTAATAGGTTCTGTATACGGTAGCGGTGCTATATAGCACCTCAGTCATCCCAAAGAACCGCTGAAGAACCATACGGGGGCTTAATAGGTTCTGTATACGGTAGCGGTGCTATATAGCACCTCAGTCATCCCAAAGAACCGCTGAAGAACCTTACAGGGGCTTAACAGGTTCTGTATACGGTAGCGGTGCTATATAGCACCTCAGTCATCCCAAAGAACCGCTGAAGAGCCATACGGGGGCTTAATAGGTTCTGTATACGGTAGCGGTGCTATATAGCACCTCAGTCATCCCAAAGAACCGCTGAAGAACCATACGGGGGCTTAATAGGTTCTGTATACGGTAGCGGTGCTATATAGCACCTCAGTCATCCCAAAGAACCGCTGAAGAACCATACAGGGGCTTAATAGGTTCTGTATACGGTAGCGGTGCTATATAGCACCTCAGTCATCCCAAAGAACCGCTGAAGAACCATACGGGGGCTTAATAGGTTCTGTATACGGTAGCGGTGCTATATAGCACCTCAGTCATCCCAAAGAACCGCTGAAGAACCATACAGGGGCTTAACAGGTTCTGTATATGGTAGCGGTGCTATATAGCACCTCAGTCATCCCAAAGAACCAGTGAAGAACTGCTGAAGAACCACTGAAGCACCAAGATTTGGGGCTATACAGCACTTGGTTCCCCTATATGGTTACGAGCCAAAGAACCACTTTTAGTGCTATATAGCACCATTTTTTTAGAGTGTAGATGACAGATCTGTAGATCAGTTGATCTTAGCAGGATTGTGAGAAACGTTTGAGTTCAAACGAAGATCTCTGGATTGTGATTCTTGGAAAATCACTTCTGAATGATTAGACACATGACAGTACAAATCTGACAATTATAATCCATTTCAAAACATATGATTGTGCTGTAACCTACTTTCACTTTTCACTCGTTGTGCAATATATAGCCTGGGTCAATAAAACTCCAGAGAATTATAGCCTATGGCTCTTGTAAAACAGATTACTTTCTAAAGGTCAGCTTTTACATGAAACTATGGCAGTACAGTGATGGTATCAGATGGTAGGGGTGAATTCAGGGTGAATGGGGCACTTTTTGCCATTGAGATGATGACTTAAGTGTCCTGAATTCACCCTACATGATAACTGTCATAAGTCATGATAACTGTCATAAGTCCTAATTGGTTTTTGGGGGTCTTTTAAATGTTAACTTACATGTATTTAAATGGCACTAATAGACTCTTTAAAGAATAAAATGGTACTACCGTGGCAAATCTTTAAAAACATATAGTGCCATGATATTGTTTTCTTAGTGAAGGATGTGCCAAATTCTCCCATGCAGCCATCACTATCTTGTCACGGCTAATAGCTAGCACTTTAGACACGCTGTCTGTCTGAATATCCGCCTGTGCTGCAGGTTCCAGCGTGCCGCTGTTGTCCCGAAGCTCTCATTTCACGTGTTTGTCCCATTTCTGCACCTTCACGCCAGTTTTCCTCTCTCTTCCTCTATGGTGATAATGGAGACTGGGGCATGTCTGCTCAGATAACATCTCAGCGAGTTTCTTCAGAAATTGGCTTCCTCTGTGATAAATAGTTTCCAGTCGATACGGTTCATTCTGCCTTCGAGCCAAAAATATCCCGCAGCACGGTTGGGAATATACATCAAATGTGCAAATGGAGGCTGTAACATGTAATTTACCCTGGTAATGATATGACAGAGTGATAGTTATCTTTATCTTTCAAAACCCTGAGGACTTCCACAGATGCATCACTACAGTCAACCTATATATTTTTACCAATCCTCCAAAAACTATCTAATGATATTCACAAAAATGACTCTAATGAGTTCAGTGAATCAACAATATACATCATGAATGGACAAATTAACCTACTTGCGTCCCATTCCTTAAAAAAGGACTCTAAGTCGGTTCTTTTTAGTGAATCTATTGGCGTGTTCGACCCAAATGTGCCACACAAGCCCTGGAAAGTGAAGCCAAAACGTTTCGGTCACCTGCAGGTGGCTGGACCCAGTATAGGTCATAAACCCCGCCCTCTCCATGTAATCAAATGGGATGTGGTTTCTGTCGTTTTTTTAAATATCCAGACCTCATCTGGGCCAGCTGTGGCTCATTGTGCATGATAAGAGGCATCCCTTATATTATGCTTTTGAACTACTGCCATCTGGACGACTGTATTGTGTTCCCAGATGCATGAAAAACAGGTCCAAACTATCTTTTGTTCCCCAAGCAATCAGATTTTTTAATTCATCCCCTAGTGTTGATTGATGGTCAGCTGGTCTGGTTATCTCTCTTAAACTCTAAATTAGATTTATTTGTTTTAAATTATGATTGTATATGCCAATTATGAAATCTTAAATGTCTGTGTGAGTATGCTGCATATGTACTTTCCCTACGGGGATAAATAAATAAACTGACTAACTATGGCTCAGGTCTGGCAGGGGCAAAGGTCACATTGACTGTATCTGGCCCACACACATCGAGCCGGTTTTAGTGTGAGTTGTGGCTTTCTGTGTGTGGCCCAGATACAGTCCATATGACCTTTGCCCCTGCCAGAACTGAGCCATATGTGCCATAGCTGGCCCAGATGAGGTCCGGATATGTGTGCTATTGCCAGCCACACTCATCACCGTCGTTCCATGCGGTAAGTGGGCCAGAAGAATGTGGGAGATGTGGGCCACAACTGGACCAGATGTTATTTACACAGGCTACATATACATAGGTCAGACATAAAATTATGACCGGTGAAGTGAATAACACTGATGATCTCTTCATCTCCTGTTAGTGGGTGGGATATATTAGGCAGCAAGTGAACATTTTGTCCTCAGAGTTGATGTGTTAGAAGCAGGAAAAATGGGCAAGCGTAAGGATTTGAGCGAGTTTGACAAGGGCCAAATTGTGACGGCTAGACGACTGGGTCAGAGCATCTCCAAAACTGCAGCTCTTGTGGGGTGTTCCCGGTCTGCAGTGGTCAGTCTCTATCAAAAGTGCTCCAAGGAAGGAACAGTGGAGAACCGGCCACAGGGTCATGGGCGGCCGAGGCTCATTGATGCACGTGGGGAGCGAAGGCTGGCCCGTGTGGTCCGATCAAACAGACGAGCTACTGGAGCTCAAACTGCTCAAGAAGTTAATGCTGGTTCAGATAGAAAGGTGTCAGAATACACAGAGCATCTCAGTTTGTTTGCTATGGGGCGGCACAGCCGCTGACCAGTCAGGGTGCCCATGCTGACCCCTGTCCACCGCCCAAAGCACCAACAGTGGCACGAGAGCATCAGAACTGGACCACGGAGCAATGGAAGAAGGTGGCCTGGTCTGATGAATCACGTGGATGTCGGGTGTGTGTGCGTGGCTTACCTGGGGAACACATGGCACCAGGTGCACTATGGGAAGAAGGAGTGGCGGCGGAGGCAGTGATGCTTTGGGCAATGTTCTGCTGGGAAACCTTGGGTCCTGCCATCCATGTGGATGTTACTTTGACACGCACCACCTACCTAAGCATTGTTGAGACCATGTCCACCCTTTGGAAACGGTGTTCCCTGGTGGCTGTGGCTCTTTCTGCAGATAATGCGCCGCCACAAAGCACAAATGCTTCAGGAATGGTTTGAGGAGCACAACAACGAGTTTGAGGCGTTGACTTGGCCTCCAAATTCCCCAGATCTCAATCCAATCGAGCATCTGTGGGATGTGCTGAACAAACAAGTCCGATCCATGGAGACCCCACCTCGCAACTTACAAGACTTAAAGGATCTGCTGCTAACATCTTGGTGCCAGATACCACCGCACTCCTTCATGCCTCGAGTCCATGTCTCGACGGGTCAGGGCTGTTTTGGCAGCAAAAGGGGGAGCAGCACAATATTAGGAATAATGTTATTCCTGATCGGTGTGTGTTGTTAAGCGAAAGTAAGCCAGAGGCGCTGGAAGTCAGTCACAGCTGGGGGTGCTGAGAGAAAGTCAGTCTATATAGTGACGTCACACTAAAAGCTCTATTCTAAGCGATATTCATTTTTTAGAATTAATTTGAATGGCCCAGATAATTTAGATTTAAGTTATTGACAATATTTTATACTCAATTTTGAACGTTGTAAACTACAACAGGCGGCAAACTTGAATACTAACACACTTTGTGTCGAAGCAGCCACAGCAGCAAACAACACTGAACTAATGCATAAAAACGGCAAATGCATGGATGCGGGGGAGAGATGTGACTCACGTCCAGGTTATTATAGTTGGTGGCATCCACGCTCGTCCTTGAAACTTTTATTTTTTTAGGGTTTTTAAAAAACTCAGAAATTCTCTTTTGCGACATGCTTAAATTCACACAGCGCTCCGTGTGTCTAACTGAAATTACGTCCCTCATTCACGTTGCACGGCAACGATAGTCTACATTTGATTGGTTAATACACATCTTGATTTTATTTGAATAAATTCAACTCAACTCAACTCAAACATATATCTGCACAGTCTCTTTTCATAGAAAAATCTCATATATTCCAGTATAAATATACAGTATATAATAATAATATATATAGATTTTTGTTTCCAGCAGTTAAACAGTAGCCCACAGACAGGGGGTGCTGCAGCACCCTCAGCACCCCCACTTCCCGCGCCACTGAAGTAAGCCACAACTCACACTCAAACTGGCTTGATGTGTGTGGGCCAGATACGGCCCTTATGACCTTTGCCGCTGCCAGAACTGAGCCATGTGTGCCATAATTGGCCCAGATGAGACCAGGATAATTTTTTTAAGTGAGTCAAAATATTAATTTTTAATTATTAAAAATAATTCTATTGAGCAGGTTCTTTTAGTGGATCAACAACATAGGCATACAACAAGGCCACTAGAGTAGTCCAGTTCACTACTTTTATGAGACGATTAGTTTTAGTTGGCAGTCACTGCATGCATATTTTGAGAGAGCATTTATTATTCTACAACTATCTTATATTCTGCCCAACCCTGCAGGTGATCGGACCCTCGGGGGAACTATTATTATCAGGGATCAATGCATAAAAACCAATTCAGGTGTGCAATAAGCTCATCCTTTCAGAACTAATATAAAGCAAACAGTCCAAATATGTGGGTCAGGTTAAATATTTAGGCTACGAACGCAAAAACATCATTCAATGCTCATTTTGCCTAAGGAACCATGTGGTCATGTGTTTCCATTGTTTTTTTAATCCGCGACAACTGTTATCGTTGCTATAGGTGGAATGCTTGCATGGCTTAGAGGGATTAGATTTCCTCTTCAAAGAGATTTTATTTAAAGTGACTCAGTTCCGAACATGTCGGAGCCCAACTTTAACATGCAGGAATACACAAGCACTTTACCTCGTGCCAACTATGAGGTTGGTGAAACCTTATAAAGTCTTATAAAGGTCTTATAAAGCTCTGAAGCTCTTAGGCTGCGTTCACACTGCAGGCTGAAACGACCCAATTCCGATTTTTTTTGCCCTTATGTGACCTGTATCTGATCTTTTCATGACAGTCTGAACGACACAGATCCGATCTTTTCAAATGCGACCCAGGCCACTTGGGTATGTGGTCCAAATCCGATACATATCCGATCTTTTGAAATGCGTCTTCAGTCTGAACTGCCAGGTCACATGTATCCGACCCGCACGTCGTTGATACGCGACAAACGTCATCATTGTACGTTGAAGTAGGCGGGAAATTAAAAAAAATAAACAACTATGGCGGACGATGCTGAGACCAGTCAGTGGAAGGGAATTAACATGAGAAGGTTGTAATGGTGCTGGCTCCGTTGTGAAAATAACTTTAATAAAGCTAAACGAACTCCAATGCTGACACCCATATTTGGCTACTTCCGTAAACAACAAGTGACGTCGTTGACCGTTGAGTACTCTTCTGCGCATGCGGGTCACTTCTGGGTCATTTCACGTTCACACAGGAGATCACAAAAGGTCGCATTTAATTGGAAATGTGAACGGCCTTGCAAAAAAATCGCATTTTTTCAAAAAATCGGAATTGAGCATTAAGCCCTGCAGTGTGAACGCAGCCTTTGATGTTCCCTTCATTTATTTGAGAATTGTATATACCTTGAATGCAATGTAAATTGCTTTTGGATTAATGCATCTGCCAAATGCACGAATGTAATTAGATTCAAATTATGCATATTATCAGTTCATACATTCCCGGGGAATTTGATGGAGAGAGCTATGCTCTAAAATGCACGATGTTTAACATTGCAATTACTAATCCAAACATGCTGTCCAGTAAACATATACATTTATGATACATCAACTTAGGTATCTTAATAGAGTCATTGATGAATTTTGTTATATATTGTTTTAGTTACACTGTCAGAAAAAAAGGTACAGTGCTGTCACTGGGGCGGTACCCTTAGGTACAAAACCGAAAAGGTACTAATATGTACCTTTAAGGTACTAATATGCACTCTTAAAGTACTGATATGTACCTTTTAAGGTACTAATATGTACCATTTAGGGGTGAGTAAGGTACAAAGATGTACCTTTTCACTTTTGTACCTTAGGGTACCGCCCCAGTGACAGCACTGTACCTTTTTTTCTGAGAGTGTATGTATTTAGTGCAGAGGTGGACAAAGTACACAACTTCATTACTTGAGTAAAAGCAAAAGTACTATTGGTTAAATATTACTCCATTACAAGTGAAAGTTGTAAAGATAGATTTTTACTTAAGTAAAAGTACAGAAGTACTTGCTTTTAAAGGTACTTAAGTATCAAAAGTAAAAGTAAACGCATTTTCTTATTGTTGCATTGTTGTATGAATGCACGCTGTTCCATCATGGTGGTCATGCTCCATCTGACATGCTAGCATATCTTGTTTAAAAAAACCTCATTTAAATACTTGCTTAAAAGTTACAAAGCTCTTATCAAAGTCAAAATCATACTAGAAAAGAAAGGTTTCTACATTGTGTTTATTTTCTACGTTTTTGCATGCTAACTAACATCATTGTCGAACGTTATTTATGTGTTAGCATAAATCCACAAGGCTATGGCAACTTGGCGGGTAAATCTATACAAATCATTTGACCAACCATACTTCATACCAGTGTTCATTTTGACAGCAAATTTGGATTTAGTTTTAGTGTCATGTGTCAGGTTCTTTCTCTTTGCTTCTCACTATCCTTTTCTTCACTCACTCTCCTTCCTGATTGTTTCAGACACACACACACACACACACACACACACACACACACACACACACACACACACACACACACACACACACACACACACACACACACACACACACACACACACACACACACACACACACACACACACACACACACACACACTTTCTCACTCGCTCGTTAGGCTCATCTTCTCTCTGTCTACCTGCACCTGTTAGTCATCGCAATCAGCGCCTCGCTGCCTTGCGATGACACCTGCTCCCACTTTTGTTTGAGTGCTTACCCTTTATCTAGTGTTTGTTCTTACTGCCTCTTGTTGGATCATTGTTTCATGTCATGCGTTACGACTGCTGCTTTCTTCATGTCTGATTTGCTTTGGAAGTGCTCACCTGGTCTTGTTTGTCTGATACAGCCTTGCGCCGAAGTTTAGTCTGAGTTCTGCATTTGCTGCAAGAGTACCTTCGCGGTCCTCTGTTCCTGACTGTGATTTATTCTCAAGAACTGCCTCCACCTCTACTGGTGTCCCGATCTCTCTCCTCTTCGAGACAGGATCATCTCAGCTGCCTTCTCAGTTTGTTTTACCAGTTCTGTGTGCCTTAACGACAGACTGCCTTGTTTATATTCTCATTAAAGACTGTTGTTATCCTGTCAACCTCTGCTTTTGGATCCATCCTTTATTGACTCTGACATTTAGTCAGTCTTTTGACTATAACATTTTAGGCATCTGAAGAGTTTTAGTTTTAGTCTAGTTTTAATTGACTATAATAAGATTTTCGTTTTCAATAGACTTAAATTCAGTACTTGTGGTCTTGCGTCTGAGAGGCAGCTTTCTGTGTGCGCTTTCGTGTCGTCGCACTTTTTCAGACTTATCCACATCTGCTCTTCTGAATTTTAACTTTTAAGGATGACTATGGTTGCGCGCACTGCGTCTGGGAACTGCCGCCTTCTATTTTGCCATCAATTGATTGGTGTTCAAAAAATACTTGGAAATCATTGAACTTCATGTGATCCTACAAGAGGGATTACTGATAGGCTGTCTGCAAAAAAATAAAAAAATAAATCATGTTTTAAAGAAGAAAACAAATCATCCACTGACTTTTAAAGCGGCTACGACTTTCTACTTCGAGGGCCTTGATAGAAATGTAATGGAGTAAAAAGCACAATATTTGTCTTTCAAATGTAGTGAAGTAAAAGTCATACGTTTCCAGAAAAAATACTACTCAAGGAAAGTACAGATACTCAAAAAGTGTACTTAAAGGGTTAGTTCACCCAAAAATGAAAATATTGTCATTAATTACTCACCCTCATGTCGTTCGACACCCGTAAGACATTCGTTCATCTCTGGAACACAAATGAAGATATTTTTGTTGAAAGCTGATGGCTGAGAAAGGCCTCCATTGACATTCAGTACATTTACACTCACAAGACCCATAAAAGGCACTAAAAACGTCGTTACAAAGTCCATCTCACTACAGTGGCTCTACAATAATTTAACGAAGCGACGACAATAGTTTTTGTGCAAAAAAAAAAATCAAAATAACGACTTTATTCTACAAGTTCTTGTCTTCCTTGTCGGCCTCTGCCGTGAAACTCACAAAGCACCACGACGCATGCGCGAGAATATGACGTAGCGCCGGCGTTCGGGAATCCATGAAATTAACACTTTAGTCACATTTTGAGCACTACGCCGAGACCTAAAGTACGATCAATGTAGAATTCAACAGCTTAGATACGGCGCGTCTTCCTCTGCTCGTTGTAAACAAATCTCCTCCTCGCTTCTGGGTCACGTGTCCAAACGCTGGTTCTGTGTCATATTCTCGCGCAAGCGTCGTGGTGCTTCGTGAGTTCACGGCAGAGGCCGACAAGGAAGACAAGAACTTGTAGAATAAAGTCGTTATTTAGATTTTTTTTTCGCACAAAAACTATTCTCGTCGCTTCGTAAAATGATTGTAGAGCCACTGTAGTGAGATGGACTTTGTAACAACGTTTTTAGTGCCTTTTATGGGTCTTGTGAGTGTAAATGTACTGAATGTCAATGGAGGCCTTTCTCAGCCATCAGCTTTCAACAAAAATATCTTCATTTGTGTTCCGAAGATGAACGAATGTCTTACGGGTGTCGAACAAAATGAGGGTGAGTAATTAATGACATAATTTTCATTTTTGGGTGAACTAACCCTTTAAGTACTGTACTCAAGTAAACGTACTTAGTTACTGTCCACCTCTGATTTAGTGATGTGCTTGTTTTGTTATCGTATGACTGGATTTTTATTTTCCATGAAATGGAAACTGAGAGCATCATATGCAAACGGAAATAAATAAAATTATTACGAAAAAGAAAGAAAGACGCAGACCCTGGCTGTTTTTTGAATCCTTCAGCTTAAATACACCTATTTGTTGTGTTTCATATAAATTAAGTATTCCGGGGAACTCCAAGATCTGCAATTACAATCTTCTTGCCAGAAACGTGTCGGATAAAACATGATAAAAGCAGTTGCTCTGGGGAATGGGTTGTTAAGTTAAAGACAAGACGTTTAATCCTCTCTGATAATTATGAAAATCCTTTAATTTCATACCTGTTCACAGGTCATAAAGAATCAATTTTGCAGAAGAAATATAATAATTGACTCCATCAACAATAATTACAATTTTTGACACATAACGGCATCTCCGAGGAGAATGAGAGGGTTTATGAAGCGGGCTGTGCCACATGCACATGATCTTATTTTCTAAAATACAAAGTATTAGTGTTATAAATATACATATATTTTTAATACAGCTCTGGGATAATGTCTATAACACTTCTATAAATTACTTCGTTTCTTTACAGTTATTGATGTAAACATCCCTAAAGTATCGAGTTAAAATGTGAATGGTACCAAACCCTAACGATATGGCCCTTTAGTTTAGGGTCCAATTCCCACAATTAACTAGCTGCTTATTATCATGCATATTCCTATATTGTCTGTTTATTAGTACTTATAAAGTACATATTAATGCCTTATTCTACATCCCTTAATCACCCAACACCTACACTTAACAACCTAACTATTAATAAGCAGTAATTAGGAG
Source organism: Romanogobio albipinnatus (assembly GCA_023566225.1). Lineage (NCBI taxonomy): Eukaryota > Metazoa > Chordata > Actinopteri > Cypriniformes > Gobionidae > Romanogobio > Romanogobio albipinnatus. The sequence goes on from CM042244.1 coordinate 56,298,271, forward strand.
TTTATTGCGGCAAAAGTCGTAGTTAATAGTGAGAATTGGACCCTAAACTAAAGTGTGACCAAATTTTGTAACACAAAGGAAGATATTTTGAAGAATGTTGGTAACCAAACAGTTGATGGACTCCATTGACTTCTATTGTATTTTATTTATTTAGGTTTGGAACGACTTGAGGGTGAGTACATTTTAATTTTGGGGTGAGCTATCCCTTTAAGGAAACGTGGTTTCATGGTCCTAAACACAGTGGTAAGAAATGAATACTTGAATTCAACAAGGATGCATTAAATTGATCAAAAGTGACACTGACTAGCAGAACAAAGCAATTCATACAGGTTTGGAACAACTTGAGGGTGAGTACATTTTAATTTTGGGGGGAACTATCCCTTTTAGAATCCCGAAATATCCCAAATTGATGTTCTGATGAAGCAGTATTATTATGGCTTTTGGCATGTTTAAACACAGAGCGAAGAGCATGCTGTTTCTGTGGAAGAGCTGCATGTCTATATCTTTAGCAGCTCAATAAATTAAGCATGTAAATGTCAAGCTGCAGATCAGATTTGGTACAGTATCACTGCAGGGCTCGACTGATCAAACAGTAGAGAGGGCGAGCGTGACTCATGTGTTTTCATACGTCTTAGAATTCATAAAATTACAGTGAATCAAAATGAAAAGAATTTGGCACAGCTTTCGGCTGTATTATGACTAATCAGACGCGGGTGTGAAAGTCTTGATAGGATGACATGAACTGCTTCATCACAGTGTTTCATGTTAATAACAGCAATCACACTCAATATGTTTTGTCAACAGTGGAACTATTAAAACCCATAAATTGTGCCTGCTGACGGGTCATTAATGTCCCTCAAATACTTGTGTGTAAAATGAGATCAGAATGAATAACAATGAGTTTTTTCTTACTGTGCTGTAGACATCACTTTCAAATCTTTTGTTGTATTTTTAAATGTGGTTTTCAAAATAATGTTTTTTCTACCTTTATTTTTCTGTATAAGCAAAATGCACATTTTGATGATAACTAAATAAGTGGAAATAAAAGCAACAGCTTTTTTTTACCTCAGTAATAAACACCTCAAGTGCCCTGACCTTCACTTTTTCTACCCACATCCTGGGTTGAGCCTTTTTGGGGTTATTTTTTCAGTATTTGGGTAGTTTTTGTGGTCGAGGCTATCTCACTTGCTTACAAGTCCTCTCCTTTGGCTGTTCGGTCCCACTCCACTAGGAGTATGGCTGCCTCTCAAGCTCTCTTAGAGGTGAGGGGTGGTCCTCGCCTCATTCGTTTATCAGGTTCTACAAACTGGATGTTAATTCTACTCCAGGGTCTCGGGTGCTCGCCTCGTAGCTGTTACAGGCGGGCATCCAGACTCGCATGGGGACGTAGGTATTCTCGTTCCCAAAGCGGTGACGCAGCGCGAGTTCCCTTGAAAGGGAACGTCTCGGTTACGACTGTAACCTTAGTTCCCTGAATAGGGAACGAGACGCTGCGTCACCCTGCCATACTCCTCGCGCCTTGTTTCAGGCCTTTTTCAGAAGCTAACGGCGTGTGTTTGCCGGTGTGCTTTATAGTTTCCGGGTCTATGACGTCACCCGCCTATGACGTTCCGTCTCTCTATTGGACTGATGACATACGTGCTTCACGACGCAATCACAGCGTCTCGTTCCCTATTCAGGGAACTAAGGTTACAGTCGTAACCGAGACGTTTTTGTATTACTCAGATCCTGGGTCAGACGTAACAACCCAGTGTTTGGGTAGTTTTTGTGTTACTCAGATCCTGGGTCAGACGTAACAACCCAGTGTTTGGGTAGTTTTTGTGTTACTCAGATCCTGGGTCAGACGTAACAACCCAAAAATTGGGTAGTTTGTGTGTTACTCAGATCCTGGGTCAGACGTATCAACCCAGTGTTTGGGTAGTTTTTGTGTTACTCAGATCCTGGGCCAGACGTAACAACCCAGTGTTTGGGTAGTTTTTGTGTTACTCAGATCCTGTGTCAGACGTAACAACCCAGTGTTTGGGTAGTTTTTGTGTTACTCAGATCCTGGGTCAGACGTAACAACCCAGTGTTTGGGTAGTTTTTGTGTTACTCAGATCCTGGGTCAGACGTAACAACCCAAAAATTGGGTAGTTTGTGTGTTACTCAGATCCTGGGTCAGACGTATCAACCCAGTGTTTGGGTAGTTTTTGTGTTACTCAGATCCTGGGTCAGGCGTAACAACCCAGTGTTTGGGTAGTTTTTGTGTTACTCAGATCCCGGGTCAGACGTAACAACCCAGTGTTTGGGTAGTTTTTGTGTTACTCAGATCCTGGGTCAGACGTAACAACCCAGTGTTTGGGTAGTTTTTGTGTTACTCAGATCCTGGGTCAGACGTAACGACCCAGTGTATGGGTAGTTTTTGTGTTACTCAGATCCTGGGTCAGACGTAACAACCCAGTGTTTGGGTAGTTTTTGTGTTACTCAGATCCTGGGTCAGACGTAACGACCCAGTGTTTGGGTAGTTTTTGTGTTACTCAAATCCCGGGTCAGACGTAACAACCCAGTGTTTGGGTAGTTTTTGTGTTACTCAAATCCCGGGTCAGACGTAACAACCCAGTGTTTGGGTAGTTTTTGTGTTACTCAGATCCTGGGTCAGACGTAACAACCCAGTGTTTGGGTAGTTTTTGTGTTACTCAGATCCTGGGTCAGACGTAACAACCCAGTGTTTGGGTAGTTTTTGTGTTACTCAAATCCCGGGTCAGACGTAACAACCCAGTGTTTGGGTAGTTTTTGTGTTACTCAGATCCTGGGCCAGACGTAACAACCCAGTGTTTGGGTAGTTTTTGTGTTACTCAGATCCTGGGTCAGACGTAACAACCCAGTGTTTGGGTAGTTTTTGTGTTACTCAGATCCTGGGTCAGACGTAACAACCCAGTGTTTGGGTAGTTTTTGTGTTACTCAGATCCTGGGTCAGACGTAACAACCCAAAAATTGGGTAGTTTGTGTGTTACTCAGATCCTGGGTCAGACGTATCAACCCAGTGTTTGGGTAGTTTTTGTGTTACTCAGATCCTGGGTCAGGCGTAACAACCCAGTGTTTGGGTAGTTTTTGTGTTACTCAGATCCCGGGTCAGACATAACAACCCAGTGTTTGGGTAGTTTTTGTGTTACTCAGATCCTGGGTCAGACGTAACAACCCAGTGTTTGGGTAGTTTTTGTGTTACTCAAATCCCGGGTCAGACGTAACAACCCAGTGTTTGGGTAGTTTTTGTGTTACTCAGATCCCGGGTCAGACGTAACAACCCAGTGTTTGGGTAGTTTTTGTGTTACTCAGATCCCGGGTCAGACGTAACAACCCAGTGTTTGGGTAGTTTTTGTGTTACTCAGATCCTGGTCAGACGTAACAACCCAGTGTTTGGGTAGTTTTTGTGTTACTCAAATCCCGGGTCAGACGTAACAACCCAGTGTTTGGGTAGTTTTTGTGTTACTCAAATCCCGGGTCAGACGTAACAACCCAGTGTTTGGGTAGTTTTTGTGTTACTCAGATCCTGGGTCAGACGTAACAACCCAGTGTTTGGGTAGTTTTTGTGTTACTCAGATCCTGGGTCAGACGTAACAACCCAGTGTTTGGGTAGTTTTTGTGTTACTCAAATCCCGGGTCAGACGTAACAACCCAGTGTTTGGGTAGTTTTTGTGTTACTCAGATCCTGGGCCAGACGTAACAACCCAGTGTTTGGGTAGTTTTTGTGTTACTCAGATCCTGGGTCAGACGTAACAACCCAGTGTTTGGGTAGTTTTTGTGTTACTCAGATCCTGGGTCAGACGTAACAACCCAGTGTTTGGGTAGTTTTTGTGTTACTCAGATCCTGGGTCAGACGTAACAACCCAAAAATTGGGTAGTTTGTGTGTTACTCAGATCCTGGGTCAGACGTATCAACCCAGTGTTTGGGTAGTTTTTGTGTTACTCAGATCCTGGGTCAGGCGTAACAACCCAGTGTTTGGGTAGTTTTTGTGTTACTCAGATCCCGGGTCAGACGTAACAACCCAGTGTTTGGGTAGTTTTTGTGTTACTCAGATCCTGGGTCAGACGTAACAACCCAGTGTTTGGGTAGTTTTTGAGTTACTCAGATCCTGGGTCAGACGTAACGACCCAGTGTATGGGTAGTTTTTGTGTTACTCAGATCCTGGGTCAGACGTAACAACCCAGTGTTTGGGTAGTTTTTGTGTTACTCAGATCCTGGGTCAGACGTAACAACCCAGTGTTTGGGTAGTTTTTGTGTTACTCAAATCCCGGGTCAGACGTAACAACCCAGTGTTTGGGTAGTTTTTGTGTTACTCAAATCCCGGGTCAGACGTAACAACCCAGTGTTTGGGTAGTTTTTGTGTTACTCAGATCCTGGGTCAGACGTAACAACCCAGTGTTTGGGTAGTTTTTGTGTTACTCAGATCCTGGGTCAGACGTAACAACCCAGTGTTTGGGTAGTTTTTGTGTTACTCAAATCCCGGGTCAGACGTAACAACCCAGTGTTTGGGTAGTTTTTGTGTTACTCAGATCCCGGGTCAGACGTAACAACCCAGTGTTTGGGTAGTTTTTGTGTTACTCAGATCCCGGGTCAGACGTAACAACCCAGTGTTTGGGTAGTTTTTGTGTTACTCAGATCCTGGGTCAGACGTAACAACCCAAAAATTGGGTAGTTTGTGTGTTACTCAGATCCTGGGTCAGACGTATCAACCCAGTGTTTGGGTAGTTTTTGTGTTACTCAGATCCTGGGTCAGGCGTAACAACCCAGTGTTTGGGTAGTTTTTGTGTTACTCAGATCCCGGGTCAGACGTAACGACCCAGTGTTTGGGTAGTTTTTGTGTTACTCAGATCCCGGGTCAGACGTAACGACCCAGTGTTTGGGTAGTTTTTGTGTTACTCAGATCCTGGGTCAGACGTAACGACCCAGTGTTTGGGTAGTTTTTGTGTTACTCAGATCCTGGGTCAGACGTAACAACCCAGTGTTTGGGTAGTTTTTGTGTTACTCAGATCCTGGGTCAGACGTAACAACCCAGTGTTTGGGTAGTTTTTGTGTTACTCAAATCCCGGGTCAGACGTAACAACCCAGTGTTTGGGTAGTTTTTGTGTTACTCAAATCCCGGGTCAGACGTAACAACCCAGTGTTTGGGTAGTTTTTGTGTTACTCAGATCCTGGGTCAGACGTAACAACCCAGTGTTTGGGTAGTTTTTGTGTTACTCAGATCCTGGGTCAGACGTAACAACCCAGTGTTTGGGTAGTTTTTGTGTTACTCAAATCCCGGGTCAGACGTAACAACCCAGTGTTTGGGTAGTTTTTGTGTTACTCAGATCCCGGGTCAGACGTAACAACCCAGTGTTTGGGTAGTTTTTGTGTTACTCAGATCCTGGGTCAGACGTAACAACCCAGTGTTTGGGTAGTTTTTGTGTTACTCAAATCCCGGGTCAGACGTAACAACCCAGTGTTTGGGTAGTTTTTGTGTTACTCAGATCCCGGGTCAGACGTAACAACCCAGTGTTTGGGTAGTTTTTGTGTTACTCAGATCCTGGGTCAGACGTAACAACCCAGTGTTTGGGTAGTTTTTGTGTTACTCAGATCCTGGGTCAGACGTAACAACCCAAAAATTGGGTAGTTTGTGTGTTACTCAGATCCTGGGTCAGACGTATCAACCCAGTGTTTGGGTAGTTTTTGTGTTACTCAGATCCTGGGTCAGGCGTAACAACCCAGTGTTTGGGTAGTTTTTGTGTTACTCAGATCCCGGGTCAGACGTAACAACCCAGTGTTTGGGTAGTTTTTGTGTTACTCAGATCCCGGGTCAGACGTAACAACCCAGTGTTTGGGTAGTTTTTGTGTTACTCAGATCCTGGGTCAGACGTAACAACCCAGTGTTTGGGTAGTTTTTGTGTTACTCAGATCCCGGGTCAGACGTAACAACCCAGTGTTTGGGTAGTTTTTGTGTTACTCAGATCCTGGGTCAGACGTAACAACCCAGTGTTTGGGTAGTTTTTGTGTTACTCAAATCCTGGGTCAGACGTAACAACCCAGTGTTTGGGTAGTTTTTGTGTTACTCAGATCCTGGGTCAGACGTAACAACCCAGTGTTTGGGTAGTTTTTGTGTTACTCAGATCCTGGATCAGACGTAACAACCCAGTGTTTGAGTACTTTTTGTGTTACTCTGATCCTGGGTCAGACGTAACGGGTAGTTTTTGTGTTACTCAGATCCCGGGTCAGACGTATCAACCCAGTGTTTGTGTAGTTTTTGTGTTACTCTGATCCTGGGTCAGACGTAACGGGTAGTTTTTGTGTTACTCAGATCCCGGGTCAGACGTATCAACCCAGTGTTTGGGTAGTTTTTGTGTAACCCAGATCCTGGGTCAGACGTAACAACCCAGTGTTTGGGTAGTTTTTGCGTTACTCTGATCCTGGATCAGATATAACAACCCAGGGGTTTATCACAGGCTTTTTGCACCTCTTCATCATATTGCATGTGTTCAGTAAAATACAACGCCTAATGACTTGCATTAAATTTTATGATTTTATTAAGAGATACAGAATATAAATACTGATATTAAAACATGTTCTCAGAACTTTACACGGTTTATGGACATGGAGTCAGTCACTGCATATCTCGGCTACAAGAAAGTGTTTTTAGAAGTTCATCTGCTGAACATGACACGAGATCCAGCGCCATTACGATGGAAACGGGAGAACAGAGACTGTCGATTACACTTGAATTACTTCTAAATGTTTCTTATAATATGTGTTAAACAACCTTAAATGTTGGCAATATGTATTAATACTCTTACGGAACGTACACGCAGGACACAAAGAGGAATGGTTAACAAGGAGCAACAGGCAGATCAACAGGTGAGTGACTTCCAATCCAGAAGATGAGAGTGTAATGTAATGTCTTTTGGATGCACACACCTCGTCTTTCTTCAGATGATCGTGGAGAATGAAGGTAACGCTTGGAGGTAAACGAAGGAGACTGGGTAGTTTTAGAAATCACTGGAGAATCAGGTAAGCAGTCCGTGTAGCATCAACGAGACTGGACATAGAACTGAGACGAGGTGTGTGTTTATATAGCAGGTGATGAGGGTGCAGATGAGATGCAGGTGTGATTAGTACTCAGGTGACAGTGTGCACTGTGGTTGACTGGTGAGAGTCTGGCAGATCTGTCACTAAAACGATATAAAATATGGTATATTGTAAAATATGATCGAAAATAAAGGAATTATCGTGTAAGCCAGTGGTTGTGTCGAGTAGGGCCTAGGTATAAAAAATAAAAAAGGGGGATTTAAGTTAATCAGTAGACATTAATTCATGTATGAAGCAAAACAAAAGCTAGCATTATAGTAAAAATTAATCAACCCATGTTGGGTTAAATAAACAACCTTATTTGCTGTGTAAAATTAACCCAACATGTGTTCTGCCCTATATTTACCCAGCCTTTGGGTTAAGGCAAAATAATTAAACCCGGCTAACAGGGAACATTCTCAGAACGTATGAACAATATGAACAAATGTTCTTCCAGTAACATTAATAGAATGTTCAAAGTTATCAGGTCTTTAATAAAGTTCTCAAAATGTACGTCCTTCATGGGATGGAATGTCTTTTTCTGGAACGTTCATCTGACATGTTTTAAATGTTACTAGTTTCAGCAGGGCCGGCCCTGACCAATTTGCTGCCCTAGGCAAGATTTGACTTGGTGCCCCTTGTATGAAGGTTTAGCACTACATGTTTTCAGTCTAAGTTGTGGAAACACTGGTACTGTTTTATTTTTTTAATGCATTGATGTTTTTTTAATTTTTAGTGTTTTATATGATGTCCAGTCCATTCTACCCCGTCATTATGTTCATGATATTATTATTATTTAACTTTTTTAAAAGACTGATGATAGTTAAACTATACAAAAATAGCACCTACGCCACATTACAGCCTAAACATAAATAACAAGTAACTGCATCTGGCATTCATGCACAAACTATTGCGAACCAGCAAAAGTGTTTGTTTTCCAGTAGATGCAGCAAACCTCCACTAATATGCACATTCATGTTTTCACCATGAATTAAACTGAGAAATTTAGATATTTAATGTGAAATTTACATAAAATGTTGCTATTTTAAATAAACCTTTATATAAATATCATTAATAATTTCGGCAAATACATTTTAAAATGTCCATATGTCCCCTTAAAACTGCACAACTGTAGAGTAAACACATTAGGCTATTAAAAAAGTGATATTACATGCGTTTAAAAAAACAGATATGATTCTTTTTGACAAAATCCACTGTCTGTGGCCACTGGAGAACCCAGAACAGCTGCTTGCATATAGTTTCAGGTCAAACTGGAATTAATTAGCGTACATTAGTATTTTACTACTATGCAAATAAATAAACTGTTCATTCATTACACCACTTTACCTCTGTCTTTACACTGCAAAAAATGCTCTTCTTATTAAGTAATTTTTTCTTGTGTCCAGTCCAAACATCAAAAAATTCTTAAATCAAGATGTATTTACTAGTAAAATGACATTAGATAATTTTTTCCTTGTTTTCTTTGGGGGGGGAAAATCTAAATGAAGTGAGTTTTAGCTTAAAACTAGCACAATTATCTGCCAAATGGGGTGAGAAAAATGGTCTTATTTCTGTTTGGGACAGAAACAAGATTTCAATCAGAAACAAGATTATTTTTCTCACCCCATTGGCAGATCATTGAGCTTGTTTTAAGCATAAACTCACTTAAGAAAAAATATAATTTTACTTATCTAGTAAATGCATCTTGGTTTAAGAATTTTTTAGATATTTAGACTAGAAACAAGACAAAAATACTAAATAAGAAGAGCATTTTTGCTAGTTTCCCTTATCTTGCCTGCATCAGAGGGCTTCTGTCTTTTATGACACTACAATTTGGCAATCCGTCATAAATGATCAGGCAACTTTCCCCGTGTCTACACCTGGAGCGAGCGGCCAAGCACCCTAAAAAATGAAAGCAATCCTGTCTATATCAGATGCGGCGAGAGGCGGCGCGACACAACAAATTCCATAAGTTAAACTGATCACACGTTATATTTCTGACGCACTTCAAGCTCGGCGGGGGAGACTGATGATTTTGAGATTTATTTTGCGCTTTATTTGGTAATATTTCAAATTAATATGAATAAAATAGTATCAGTAATAAATTTTGGCGCCCCTCGCATTTGCCTATTCCGCCTATGCCACGGGCCGGCCCTGAGTTTCAGAATGTTCAGTGATCATTCAAAACTAACAGTCGCATGTTTGCACAGTTATGAAATGTAATGTTCACATGCACACGTTTTTAAAACATTTAAATAAATGACGTCTGGAACGTTCAGGGAACATACGTCATCATAACGTTCTTAGAATAGCTATATTTTCGCTATAGGAGCACATTTGACACATGCAATGTATAAAACGTTTTAAAAATGTAATTTCATGTATCAGATTAGACCATTACCATGTTTATTTTTTTGAGAGTGATCATTTATATGCATTAAAAAATGCTCTGTCTAAGGAGATGATTACAGATGCACTTGACATTATATCAGTTGTACTTCACAGCATTGACATCAACAGTCTGTCGCCCTCTGCTGCTCATCAGTTATACACTCTAAAAAAAAAAGGTTCTATATAGCACCAAAAAAGGTTCTTGGCTCGTAATCATAGGAGAACCTTTTTTAGTGCTATATAGCACCAATTTTGGTGCTTCAGCGGTTCTTCAGAGGTGCTAATAGCACCTTAGTCAAAGAACCGGTGAAGAACCTCTGAAGAACCGCTGAAGCACCAAAATTGGTGCTATATAGCACTAAAAAAGGTTCTCCTATGATTACGAGCCAAGAACCATTTTTGGTGCCATATAGAACCTTTTTTTTTTTAGAGTGTAGACGTCGCAAGATGTTTCATTCACTAACAAAATTCTCCTTTTGTGTCTTCCAACTTTTCTTGAATTCAACTTTCTAATTTCATGCTAGATTTGTGAGGCTTTATGAGAGTTTATTTAAAGAATGTGGTGTGATGTTTAATTTTAATATAATGCTTTTCTTATGTGATTTTTGTTGGCTATACATGTTTTTCGTTAACACTTTCTATGAAGAAAGGTATTCTTAATGCATTATAATGCACACATAATGCCTTATAAACAACCTTATAATGTGTTGTATCATCTCATGAATAATCGTAGCAACAGTAATAATACATACCTATTTGTGGTTATAACTATTAAGAGTATGATGATTTATAACACACACATAATAATTGTATCCACTTCAATTATAATGGTTGTAACTGATGATTATTCATGAGATGATACAACACATTATAATGTTGTTTATAAGGCCTTATGCATGTATCATATGCATTAGGGATACCCTTATAATGCACCATAAATACATAAATCATCTGGTGTTATAATGCATTGTACTCTTAAAAGTTATAACCACAAATAGGTCATTGTACCTTTAGTTATGAATATGATTATCTAGATGATAATGTTGTTTATAAGGCATTATACATGCATTATAATACCCTTATAATGCACCATAAATACATAAATCATCTGGTGTTATAATGCATTATAATACCCTTATAATGCACCATAAATACATAAATCATCTGGTGTTATAATGCATTGTACTCTTAAAAGTTATAACCACAAATAGGTCATTGTACCTGTTGTTATGAATATGATTATCTATCAGCTGATAAAGTTGTTTATAAGGCATTATACATGCATTATAATACCCTTATAATGCACCATAAATACATAAATCATCTGGTGTTATAATGCATTATAATACCCTTATAATGCACCATAAATACATAAATCATCTGGTGTTATAATGCATTAGGAATACCCTTATAATGCATTGTACTCTTAAAAGTTATAACCACTAATAGGTCATTGTACCTGTTGTTATGAATATGATTATCTATCAGCTGATAAAGTTGTTTATAAGGCATTATACATGCATTATAATACCCTTATAATGCACCATAAATACATAAATCATCTGGTGTTATAATGCATTATAATACCCTTATAATGCACCATAAATACATAAATCATCTGGTGTTATAATGCATTATAATACCCTTATAATGCACCATAAATACATAAATCATCTGGTGTTATAATGCATTGTACTCTTAAAAGTTATAACCACAAATAGGTCATTGTACCTGTTGTTATGAATATGATTATCTAGATGATAAAGTTGTTTATAAGGCATTATAATGCATTAAGAATACCATTATAATGCATTATAAATACAGGCTTCATAGAAAGTGTTACCAGATTTTCTTATTATTTGATGTTATAACAAAAAAATGATGCAATGTATTAATAAGACTTGAATTGTGTGTCCAGTTTACGTGTTATATTTTTCCCTTTTTTAAAAGATAAAATATTCCACAAGTCCCAAGGTAAGAAGATTTATGGAATATATGTATATTTATTTATCAATTAATACAGTTTTTACAGTAAATGATGAATGCTGTTTGAAAAAGTGAATATTTGTAGCATAAGGCTTGAAATATAAAATTATACAGTAAAACTCAACTGTGTAAATGCTGTTGTTATTATTATGCTCCAACACATATTAAAATGTATTAATTTAGCTCTGCAGGCATTAAAACAGCTTTTCAACACAAAACCCATCCATTCATATGTCTCTGTCTGTATGTTTATGTTGTCTATAGGATGGCACAGAATGCGGACTGCTCTTCTTTCCTGTGGACGGTCGGAGGGTGAGACCAGCATCTCCGGCCGAGGCGGGTGTTGGAGGGACAGAGCGCCGTGTCTACCGCGGATTCTCCTGATCTGCTCTTCTGGTTTCGGTGCAGAAGTATCCGGTAAATCCCCGTCAGCGGGCTACGGCAGTCCAACACCACATTGTTCCTGAGGTGAGTTTCGGTGATGCCCATCTCGTCGAGCGCGAGCTTGACCGACCGCTCATCGCTGGAAAGCGTCCGTGAGGGGTCGGCCAGGTGGGCAGGTGTGGGCAGGGCTGGAGGGTACGGCTGCGGGTACTCAATTCCCCTCAGCCAAGCGCTGGACATGATCTGCGACAGGGAAATGCGGTCGGCGGGAACGAGCCTCAGCGCGCCCTTGATAACATGCTGGCAGACGTCAGGGACGTAATCGGGAATGGCGTAGGAGCCCCTGAGTATACAGAAGCGCAGTCTTCTCAGGCTGGAGCCGTTGAAGGGGAACGTGGCCGTCACCATGAAGTACAGCAGGATGCCCAGAGCCCAAATATCCACCAGCGGTCCGATGTAACCCGTGTCCCGAAAGAGTTCAGGGGCCGCGTAGGGCGGAGAGCCGCAGAAGGTGGTGAGAATATCGGTGGGTTTGCATTCAGCGCTGAAACCAAAGTCGCCCACCTTGATGCAGTATGTGGTGGTGTAGAAGACATTTTCAGCCTTCAGGTCACGGTGGATGATGTTGTTGTCATGCTAAAGATAAAATAAAGATACTGCTGGATTAGTTATGCAGTTTTCTTATAGACTACTTTTACATTTGATAAAAATGCATGCCTAGCATAAACTCGCAATTGCGAGTTATAAAGTCATAAAGTGTTAGCTATAAAGAAAATAAAGTCATAATTGCGAGAAAAAGTTTATATCTGGCAATTCTGACTTTATTTCTCGAAAGTGAGAGTTTATGTCCCGCAATTTTACTTTATAATTCAGAATTGTGAGTTTATATTTTACAATTGTGAGAGAGGGTAAAATCTAAATTGTGAGATATCGCATTTGCAAAAAAAAAAAAAGTCTGAATTTGGAGGAAAAAAATCAAGAATTGCGAGAAAAAAACATCAGAATTTTGAGATATAAACTCAAAAAAAGTTTATATCTTGCAATTCTGAATTTATTTCTCGGAATTAAGAGTTTATATCCCACAATTTTGACTTTTTTTCTTAAAATTACGCATCAAAAAGTCAAAATTGCGGGATATAAACTCGCATTTGCAAGAAAAAAGTCTGAATTGCGAGAAAAAAAGTCAGAATTGTAAGATATAAACTCTCAATTGGGAGGAAAAAAAGTTTAAATCTTGAAATTCAGAATTTATTTCTCGAAATTGAGAGTTTATATCCTGCAATTTTTACTTTATGATTCGTAATTTTGAGAAAAAATTTCAAAATTGCTAGATATAAACTCAACTGCGAGAAAAATGTCAGAATTTTGAGAACATTTTCAAAAATGACAAGATATAAACTCAAAATTGCAAGAAAAAAAGTCTGAATTGTGAGATATAAACTCTCAAAAAAAGTTTATATCTTGCAATTCTGAATTTATTTCTCGAAATTAAGAGTTTATATCCCGCAATTTTGACTTTATGATTCATAATTTTGAGAACATTTTTCAAAATTGCGAGAAATAAACTCTCAATTGCGAGGAAAAAAAGTTTATATCTGGCAATTCTGAACTGATTTCTCGAAATTGAGAGTTTATATCCCACAATTTTGACTTTTTTTCTTAAAATTACGCATCAAAGAGTCAAAATTGCGGGATATAAACTCGCATTTGCAAGAAAAAAGTCTGAATTGCAAGAAAAAAAGTCAGAATTGTAAGATATAAACTCTCAATTGGGAGGAAAAAAAGTTTAAATCTTGAAATTCAGAATTTATTTCTCGAAATTGAGAGTTTATATCCTGCAATTTTGACTTTATGATTCGTAATTTTGAGAAAAAAATTCAAAATTTCTAGATATAAACTCAACTGCGAGAAAAATTTCAGAATTTTGAGAACATTTTCAAAAATGACAAGATATAAACTCACAATTGCAAGAAAAAAAGTCTGAATTGTGAGATATAAACTCTCAAAAAAAGTTTATATCTTGCAATTCTGAATTTATTTCTTGAAATTGAGAGTTTATATCCCACAATTTTGACTTTATGATTTGTAATTTTGAGAAAAAATTCACAATTGCGAGATATAAACTCAACTGCGAGAAAAATGTCAGGATTTTGAGGAAAAAAGTCAAAAATGACAAGATATAAACTCTCAATTGTGAGGAAAAAAAGTTTATATCTCACAATTCTGAATTTATTTCTTGAAATTGGGAGGTTATATCCTACAATTTTGACTTTATGATTCGTAATTTTGAGAAAAAAATCACAATTGCGAGATATAAACTCAACTGGGTGAAAAACAACCTGATCTCACAAAATTCCGTGAAATGAACACGGGACCCTTAACTCAAAATCCGTGGCAGTTTCACGGAATCGCCGAAAATTCCGTGATGGGTCCACGGAAGTGATTCCTATGCAAGTCAATGACAGTATACAGACGCGTTGGGCATTGTTTTCATCATGAAACTATGATTTTTTTTTTGCCATTATGACATGGAGTGTGATTCTCGATTTAATCAGCCAGCATAATTGTATTTATAATTATTTTCATTTTTTATTTATTTACAGTATTTAGACACGTTTTGAACACGTAACCCAATCCCTTCCCTAAACCTAACCATTTGTGTATAATAAAAAAAACAGGATATAACAGGCAGATACGACTGCAGGCACAATTTATTCAAAAAGTACAAATATTCCAAGTGTCCCGAGGCCAAACGATTGATTTGTGTGAAGAAAATCCTCAAAAGCGATCAGCAGCGTCGAGTCCATCCGCCAAAGATCCTAAACACATTTCAAATTTTACCGCCGGAAAAAACGTTACGTCAGCTTTGACAGCATTGGCTGTCGTATGTCTCGTGACCAATTGCCTCATTACGTCGGCTTTGATTGTAAAATGCCATTGGCTCTCGTGTGTCTCGTGACAGATTGCGTCACGCTAAAGAGTCAAGTGTATTATTTGAATGGGATATGAATGAGTGTGCTCACGGCGCGGCGGGATCATCATTTTAGCAATTAAAACATTAAAATCAACTCTGTTCTTTACATGAAGACATCGAGTGACTTCAGAAGACTTGGAATGCAACATGAGTTGATACTTTTATGCTGTTTTTGGTCAGTTTTTGCAATAAATACCTGTGACTGTACTTGTATTTGCCTGTTATGTGTTTTATATTGTTGAGAAGTGGGTAGGTTTAGGGTAGGAGTGGAGTTAGTTGCTCCAAAATATAAAAGTAGCCTATAAATATTCATAAAATCATGTCTGCTTTTTACTGTCATTGACTTGCATAGGAATCACTTCCGTGGACCCATCACGGAATTTTCGGCGATTCCGTGAAACTGCCACGGATTTTGTGTTAAGGGTCCCGTGTTCATTTCACGGAATTCTGTGAGACCAGGTTGGTGAAAAATGTCAGGATTTTGAGGAAAAAAGTAAAAAATGACAAGATATAAACTCACAATTGCAGGAAAAAAAGTCAGAATTGTGAGATATAAACTCTCAAAAAAAGTTTTTATCTTGCAATTCTGAATTTATTTCTCATAATTAAGAGTTTATATCCCACAATTTTGACTTTATGACTCTAAATTGTGAGAAAAAAATTCAAAATTACGAGATATAAACTCAGCTGTGAGAAAAATGTCAGAATTAAGAGAAAAAAATCAAAATGGCAAAATATAAACTCTCAATTGCAAGAAAAAAGTCCGAACTGGGAGAAAAAAAAGTCAAGAATTGTGAGAAAAAACGTCAGAATTGCGAGATATAAACTCTCAATTGTGAGGAAAAAAAGTTTATATCTTGCAATTCTGAATATATTTCTCGAAATTGAGTTTTTATCCCACAATTTTGACTTTATAACTCTAAATTGTGAGGAAAAAAAGTTTATATCTCGCAATTCTGAATTTATTTCTTGAAATTGAGAGTTTATATCCCACAATTTTGACTTTATGACTCGTAATTTTGAGAAAAAAGTTAAAATGACAAGCTATAAACTCTTTAATTGCAAAGAAAACAAGTTTATATCTTGCAATTCTGAATATATTTCTCGAAATTGAGTTTTTATCCCACATTTTTTACTTTATAACTCTAAATTGTGAGAGAAAAAAATCTAAATTGCGAGATATGAACTCAGCTGTGAGAAAAATGTCAGAATTAAGAGGAAAAAAGTAAAAATTGCAAAATATAAACTCAATTGCAAGAAAAAAGTCCGAACTGGGAGAAAAAAAAGTCAAGAATTGTGAGAAAAAACGTCAGAATTGCGAGATATAAACTCTCAATTGTGAGGAAAAAAAGTTTATTTCTTGCAATTCTGAATTTATTTCTCGCAATTGAGAGTTTATATCCCACAATTTTGACTTTATGAGTAGGCATTGTGAGTTTATATCTTGCAATTCTGAGATATTAAGTGAGAATTGTGAGATATAAAGTCACAATAATCTTTTAAAAGTTTTTATTCCATGGCAGAAACATCTGCCATCGCTGCTTGTTTGCAGGGCTGCACACTTATAGTAGTTTACAGACAGTGGCTGCATGTGTATAGTTAAAGAAAAATAAAGTTTAGCCTCTTTAATGTTTAATCTCAAAATATAAAGGTTGACCACAGAGGCGGTGAGCAGCACAGTGTCCTCTCACCATGTGTTTGACAGCAGACAGTATCTGAGAGAAGACCAGTTTACTCTCCAGGTCAGACAGGCGTCCTCTGGTGGCGATCCTGGAGAACAGCTCTCCTCCAGGTGCGTACTCCATCACCAGGTGAAGCCGGCGAAACGTCTCCACCACCTCATACAGACGCACGATGTTGGGGTGGGACAGTCTCTCCATGCTGAGTATCTCAGATGAGAACAACCTCTGTGAGCGCTTGTCCAAACGCAGCTTATCCAGGATCTTAACGGCAACCCTTTCTGAGAGAGAGGAACAAAAGAGAGAATGGGGAGAAAATGCATCGCCAATGTCACATGATCACATCAAGTCAGCTTTATTTATATGGCGCTTTATACAATGCAGATTGTTTCAGAGCAGCTTTACAGGGATAAATAGGAAAATGGTTTAAAAACAGAATTCATTTCTGCTGTAAAGCGGCTATAAAAAGACAATAGTGTCATTGTTCAGCTGAACTCAGGTCAGTGTTGATTCAGTTCCGTTCAATAACCGTTTGAAGTTGGT
Organism: Romanogobio albipinnatus; assembly: GCA_023566225.1. NCBI lineage: Eukaryota > Metazoa > Chordata > Actinopteri > Cypriniformes > Gobionidae > Romanogobio > Romanogobio albipinnatus. The sequence goes on from CM042244.1 coordinate 56,315,303, forward strand.
CAATTATGCAATGAGTTCAATTAAAAGCAACAAAAAATGCCAAATATGCGTGGTCAAGCGTGTTTTGTTGTTGCCATTTTCAACGATAGTCTTGATTTAATGACTATAAAAATGTCAGTTGGTATAAAGTAAACAGTAGTAATATATTTTCATTAAATATACAACACACATTTCAATCATTAACTTAAAAAATAAATAAAAATAAAATGATGAATAAGTAGGGTTACCATGCAATATTCATCACAATTTAATTACATTAGTAATTTCTCGCTAGAAATGACATCAGAAGTGGAAAATGACTTTTATTTCCAGCTCAACTGTCACTGGATTGTGGGATATCAAAGACAGCGAAGGATACAAATATGCTGCCTTCAAGACTCGATCAGATGAAGGTATCTCAGAAGTAGGCATGTGCCGGTATCAATTTTTCATGTTGCGATTAATTGCTGAAGCTTTTATCACGGTATTCGGTATTATCACGGTATTAAAATCCGTTGCAAAAAAAGTGTTGTCTATAACTATAACAGGTTTAACAACTTTCTTATAACAAAAGAACTAAACATTTAAATACAATAAAGAAATACACAAAAATGTATAAAGTAAACATATTTAAAACAGATTAAAGTGCTAAAGAATTATAGCTAAATGAACAATAGGTAACACTTTACAATAAGGTCTCACTAGTTAATACATTAACATTAACAAAAGTGAATAGCTACATTTATACAGAAGTTATTATTCTTTGATTACGTATAGTTAAAAAAAAGCAACTGTTAGTGTAAGCTCAGGTCCATTAAATAATACAGTTACAACTTTTGATTTTAATAATGTGTTATTAAAAGGTCAAATTTACATTTAACTAAGATTAATACATGCTTTAGAGGTATTTTTCATTGTCCGTTTTTTAATGAATGAACTAATGTTAAATAATAGAGCCTTATTGTAAAGCGTGTGACTCAACAACAAAAAATCAGAACATATTCAAACAATATCTAGGGCATGTAGTCCAGATTAAAATATAGCCTTAAGTCTTTAAGTATTAAAGTATTTGGTTATGTGATGAGCACCATAGCAAATAAAGAAAATGGTTTTGTTTACGAGGGTTACCGGGGAAACGGCTGCATTTCTGCTGTCCCGTCAGCGCCCTCTGCTGTCAGAGAGTGAATGTGCACTTCAGCGCCTCCTTCACTTGTTCCGCCATGTGGTCATGCACGTTGAGTTTGTTTACATCAGTGCGCGTTCCTCTTTGACGTGTTCATTTTAAAGGTCGATGGGTAAAGTATTCTTAAAATGCATTCTAAGAAATCGAAATAATATGTAATAAATAATTATTTACGGTATTTTGACGTGCCCACGGTAACAATATCGTGCATGTTCATTATTGTGATATATCGTATTACCGTGTACCGGCACATGTCTACTCAGAAGACAGGAAGTGAAGCTAACACTAGATTTGGACGTGCCTTGATGCCTTCCTACCTTGTAATGTGTCTTCCGAAGGACGCATTTTCCAAGTTTCGTACGCAGCCGAGGTCATGACTGCAGCCGGCGATGAGGCTAAAACCAGTGCATCCCGTGCAAGAAGACTTTGACTATTTCATTTTATTTAACATTATTTTAAATATCCGCTATATTGACAAGACCTTTTAGAAGGATATTGGTTTACTTATGGCCTTTTTGTGCACTTGAGCTTAACTGAGACTTGAGAGTTTCTAGACGTTTAAGAGGCTGTTGTGTCTTGATTTATTGAAATATTGAGGTGTTCAGTTTTATTTTGATTTTACATGATTTTTGATTTTACAAATCAACTGCTTCTTATTTTCACTGGCGTGTCTCTTACACTCTCAGAAAAAAGGTACAGTGGAGGTACAATTTTGTTCCTTGGGGAACAAAAACGTATAACTGTACCTTTAAAAGGTACACAATTGGTCCTTAGGGTACAATTAAACCATTGTTTTCCTCGACTTAGAGCAGGGGAAGGCAAGTACGGTCCTAGTGAGCCGCTGTCCTCCAGAGTTTAGCTCCAACCCTGAAAGACATCTATAGAAGCTCTTATTGAGAATTAACAGAAGTTTAGATGTTGATGTTTTATTGAAAATGTTTGGTCACCATTATGGTGATCAGTGTTTGCTTTCGATGGGCAGTTTGACGCTTGACTTTTTATGTGTTTGTGGTTTTTGTTACAGTGTTAACAAAACACATAATCTGTTCATATTAAAAGAAGCCATAAACAAAAATGTCACAAAGAAAAATTATGATTAAAAATATTAATAAATATTATATTCATCAACAATAATTTCTTGCCACAGATCAGATATTCTGAATTTCGATTTTTAAATACATTCTAAGGGGAAAAAAGTTTAGACGCACACAGATATCAAGAATCAGCATATGAATCTCAACAATGGTGACATAATGCTGCAATGCATGCTGGGAGTCATGAGTTTTACACTGTGGTGGCTTAGTAGGGTTGGAGCTAAACTCTGCAGGACATCAGCTCTCTAGGACCGAACTTGCATACCCCTGATTTAGAGGAACAAAAATGTACCCTTAAGGGTCCCACCCCAGTGACGGCCACTTGTACCTTAAAAGGTACAATTTAGTACTCTTATTTTTGTCAGTGTAGGTGTCGAGGACTAGTGCATTTTTGTGCAAAAAAATACTTAAAAACTGTTAAAATCAGATACTCTAAGGCCCAGTTTCACAGACAGGGCTTAGCCTAAACCAGGATTAGCTCAATTAGGATATTTAAGTGGCTTTTATAAACATACACTAGAAAAACACATTACTGGTGTGCATCTTTAGACGGAACAATGGCACGTGCTTTCAGTTAAAACAGCTCAAACATGCATTTTAGTCTGGGACTAGCTTAAAGGATTAGTTCACTTTTAAATAAATGTTTGCTGATAATTTACTCACCCCCATGTCATCCAAGATGTCCATGTCTTTCTTTCTAAAGTCGAAAAGAAATTAAGTTTTTTGATGAAAACATTCCAGGATTGTTCTCCATATAATGGACTTCAATGGGCTCCAAACGGTTCAAGGTCCAAATGACAGTTTCAGTGCAGCTTCAAAGGGCTTTAAACGACACTAGACGATGAATAAGGGTCTTATCTAGCAAAACGATCAGTTTCTGTGAGAAACCGAGCAGTATTTATGCTTTTATTTTACCTCTTATCAGACAAACGTGATCATCTCTGAGCTCCGCCATAACTTCCGCTAAGTGAGGTCAAAATACGAGCGTGGTCATAGATGTATACGTAGATGCCTCATTAGCGCTTGCACGGATCAGTAGAATGAGGAATCTAGGTATACAACTATGACCACGCTCGTATTTTGACCTCACTTAGCGGAAGTTATGGCGGAGCTCAGAGATGATCACGTTCGTCTGATAAGAGGTAAAATAAAAGCATAAATACTGCTCGGTTTCTCGCAGAAACATATCTTTTGGCTAGATAAGACCCTTATTCATCGTCTGGTATCGTTTAAAGCCCTCTGAAACTATCATTTGGACCTTGAACCGTTTGGAGAGAACAATCCGGAAAAGTTTTCATCCAAAAACTTTATTTCTTTTCGACTGCAGAACGAAAGACATGGACATCTTGGATGACATGGGGGTGAGTAAATTATCAGCAAAAGTTTATTTAAAAGTGAACTAATCCTCAGTCCCTCCAGAAAAAAACAAGATTATGCGATCGCATGATTTAATGCATAATCAGCCAAAGTCCTAGCCTGGATGCCAGACGAACTTAGCCCCGCCCACAAATTTTTTTGCACGGGCAGTTCGGTCTGGATTTGATCCATAGAGAAGTAATTATTCCCGAACAGAAACTGTTCGGACCAATGAAATTGTCAGGGCGGTCTTTAGACGTTGATGGACAGATGATAAACAGTAACGTAATCATCCACGTCATCAAAGACGCTTGGGTTGAATTTGTTCTAATCCTAAACGGAGAACTTGTTCGTATATGCATTCACCTTCACTATTTCTCTCAGAAATGATGATCGTGTTGGTAAGTACTCTGTGTATCCTTAAATTCTTTTTTTACAACACCGGCAAAGATTGTTTACGCTCATCATCTTCTTCTAACGTGACTTATTCCAGTGCGCACAGACAGGGTTGCCAAGTTTTTACAGCAAAACTCGCCCAATTGCTACTCACAACTAGCCAAAAACAAGCCCAATAGCTTTCCGGGTGGGGGGGGTTCTCCGGGAAAAATGGCATTTGGGGGGTAAAATATGTGTTATTTTGGCTGGACTGCCTGCTAAATTTCGCATTCCTGGGTCTGTATATCACATAATTGGGGTCACTTCAACCCGCGGACTTGGCAACACAGTGCAGTTGAGTTCTGTTGACATTTGACAACTAACGTTATGCGTCGCTCCTTTGCTCTGATTGGTTGTAGGTCTATCCAATTGAGGTCTTTCCTGGTTCGGTTTAAACACGCCCCATAATCACAGCCCAACGGAGCAGTATCAGACTCAAATTCTGACTAGAATTGAGTATGACGACGTCAGGCTACCAAAGTCCGCATATTTATGCGGGGACCGCATTTTTTCAAATACGCCGCACTTTCGCAGCGTAAATTGCCTATTTCCGCGTGCAAAATATGCGGGGCTAGCATGATTTCATAATCCCTGCATTTTCGTTGCAAAACAATCATATATATATTAGCAGAAAGTTGAAAAATTTTCATTTATTTTTAATTTGTGTAAATTATGTTTAATTACCCGATGTGAACATCATCGAAAAGCTGCAAACCCCGTGGTGAAACCATAGATATCAGTGAAACCATGATGAAGCACGCAAATTCCCATTTGCCAACAAAAATAACAGCAAAAGACCACGCAAAGCAGTTTCCCAGTGTGTTGACCGATTTAAAAAAAACAGCATCATGAAGCTTCGAAGCGTTATGAATCAGTGAGTCGTTTCATTCGCTGAAAATCATGAATCGAATCATGAATCGACTCGCTGATTCATAACGCTTCGAAGCTTCATGATGCATTGTTTTGAAATCAGTCCAAATTGAGCCATGTGTTTATTAAGGTCTTCAATAAAACAAGATGAGAACTTAAATATTCAATTAAAAATCTCTTTTTCATCAAACCGCAGTTTTTGCCAGTTTTATCGCATAAAATTGCATAAATATCCCGCATTTTCCATCGCATTTTTTAAGAAAACATGCCGCATAATCAAGGATTTTTTCCCGCAACAATCACAAAAAAAGCCGCATTTTTCTGGAAGGACTGAATCCTTTAAGCCTTGTCTGTGAAACTGGGGGTATTGGAATTGGAGACTTATAATGGAGTCATTTTCGCTGAAAGTTATCTGTACTTTTACTCAAGTATGGTTTTCAGGTACTCTTTACACCTCTGGTGTCTTGGGGGGTTTATAGAAATGAACATCCTGAAAGAGATTAATTATAATCTTCTGGATTAACCTAGATTTGACTCCCCCCAGATTTACAGCAGCAGACGTGAGGAACACATGTTCATTCATCATCCACAACACGAGACGGCTTTAGAGCAAGGTTAGATGTTTTCTATCGAATGCATTTAGACCTGTGACTCTCAGAAAGTGTCTCTCACCTTTGGTCAGGTAGTGAATGCCGAGTTTGACCTGGGAGAAGTTTCCGCTGCCTATTTCCCCGCGCAGCTCGTAGAAGCCGATCCGTCTGCCGAAGGTGAGGTCATCGACAAGCTTCTCCTTGTGTCCGAGGTCATAGACGGCTCTCTCGAAGGGCGTCTGCTTCGCGCTGACCTCTGGACTCACGGCCGCTTGACCTCTTGTCTTCTTCCCTCCCGTTATTTGTCCGACCTCCATCCAGGCCAGCTGAGGCACGAGCTCTGTGTGGTGAGACGGCATCGTCTGCTTGGCCACCTGCCCTGTAGGGAGAAACAGATCTCTTTAATATCTCAGGTGCTTCTCATAGAAAGCAATGACATTTTGCAGTAGTTATCTTCTTCAGTTTCTTCAAGTCTCACATATCTCCTTTAGAGATTCAGAAGGGATCTCAACATCTTTAAATGTGCTCAGAATTGCCATAATATTAAAGGAGACTTTCCAGTTGTCATTTATGATTCATTTAAGTATTTAAGACTCAAACAAGTTGTCATACAGTTCTTGCGAGAGCTATAAGAAACGTTTGAGTTCGTATTGAGATCTGAGCACAGTTTAATATCTTTTCTGAGATTACTGGCCGTTTGTCCTCAAAAGAAACACTTGAGATGAAGGGGGAAAAATCCACATAATGTGAGAAATTTTCAACTAAAAAAAACTCAAACATTTCTCATCAAATGAGTTATGCTATACACATTTATATAGATCTAAAATGCCTTTTGCATGTCTTTTTATACTAAGGAACCTTAAGAGAACATCTGAGAACGCCATTAAGTTTCCTGAGCTATGAAAGAACATCCTCTGAGTATTCGCATATTTCTCTTCATCCTAAAAAAACCCAAATAAAACCATTCTGGGTTCAAATTTGTGCTTTCAAACTCACACATAATCTGTGCTTTCCCATTTTTCTCAGTAGGAGAGGACATTAAAGTAGCAACTAAAGTATTCCTACAATTGCATATGAGAAATAAAAAGATGCAAATGAGTCAATAGTCGTCCGTTCTTTGGAGAATTAAGAAACGTTTGAGCATTTTTAAGATCTCTTCTGAATTTCGTAAGGGGATCTTTTTCTCAAGAGAAACTCCTGAAATGAAGGTGACTTCAGAAACGTCTCCATTTAATCTTTGTTTGTTTAGGAGAAACACAAATCCAGATTTGGAGAGAATCTCAATATGACCTCAAACATTTCTCATCTATACACATTTATATAGGTTGATGCTCTCTTTTGCATGTCTTTTTATTCTTATTTCTACTAAGGAACCTTACACTCTAAAAATTGCTGGGTTAAAAACAACCCAAAATGGACAAACTCAGCAAATTGGGTTGTTTTAACCTAGCGGTTGGGTTAAATGCTTGCTTAAATCGACCCAATTGCTGGGTTAAAACAACCCAATCTCTGGGTTAAAATGACCCAATTGCTATGGTTAAAACAACCCAATTGCTGGGTTAAAATGACCCAATTGCTGGGTTAAAATGACCCAATTGCTGGGTTAAAACAACCCAATTGCTGGGTTAAAACAACCCAATTGCTGGGTTAAAATTACCCAATTGCTGGGTTAAAACAACCCAATCGCTGGGTTAAAACAACCCAATTGCTGGGTTAAAATGACCCAATTGCTGGGTTAAAACAACCCAATTGCAGGGTTAAAACGACACAATTGCTGGGTTAAAACAACCCAATTGCTGGGTTAAAATACCCAATTGTTGGGTTAAAACAACCCAATTGCAGGGTTAAAATGACACAATTGCTGGGTTAAAACAACCCAATTGCTGGGTTAAAACAACCCAATTGCAGGGTTAAAACGACACAATTGCTGGGTTAAAACAACCCAATTGCTGGGTTAAAATGACCCAATTGCTGGGTTAAAACAACCCAATTGCTGGGTTAAAACAACCCAATTGCAGGGTTAAAACGACACAATTGCTGGGTTAAAACACCCAATTGCTGGGTTAAAACAACCCAATTGCTGGGTTTATCCATTTTCAACCCAACTTGGGTTGTTTTTAACCCAGCATTTTTTAGAGTGTAGGAGAACATCTGAGAAAGCCATAAAGTTTCCTGAGCTATGAAAGAACATCCTCTGAGCATTTGCATATTTCTCTTCATCCTAAAAAACCCCAAATAAAACCATTCTGGGTTCAAAATTGTACTTTCAAACTCACACATCATCCGTGCTTTCCCATGTTTCTCAGTCTTTTTGGATAAAGAGCTGATCTTCTTATTTAAAAACATCCTCTACGTCTTCTGGTTCCTCCTCACAGTCTCAGATATGTCCAGTAGTGTCCGAATGCGTCTTCAGTTTATCCAGATCTGCCCGTTTACACTTCCAGGTTGCCAAAAGTCTATGTATTGTTTTATCCTAATATTGTTTATTATATCAGTCTTATCCAGCCAGAGTAGTATTATTCATTAAAGTTCATCTCATTGAACTAGAGTCTTCCATCGTTCTACTGTATGAGTCTTGACAGACATGGTCCACTCGCTCCCGTAACACAGAGTGCCGTTCCCTCTCCGCACTGCTGGATCATGTGTGTGTGTAATCCTGTCTCACACACTCACCTACAGACAGGTGACTCACCTCTGACCCCTCCTGCCTTGGGATTAGAGTGTCCAGCTGTCTGTCACTCGCTACACGTGCAAGTGGAATTTAGGTTTGAGTGTCTGGCTCCATATTTTTTTTAAACTTGTTTTGCGCCTTTAAATTGTTGCTATGTGTTTGCGAAGATGTTCTGAGTGGTTGCTAGGGCGTTGCTATGCAGTCACGACAGTGTTCTGCCTGGTTGCTAGAATGTTCTAAGTTGATTATAGGTTGTTGCCATGGTTTCCTCATGTTTGCTATTGCTAATGCGTTCCGAGTGGTGGCTATCACTAGGTGGTTGTTAAAGCGCTTCTGTGCAGTTGATAGTGTGTTTTAAGTTGTTGCTAGGGTGTCTATGTCATCTCTATGTGGTTGCCATGGTTTTCTGCATGCTTCCTACGGTGTTCTGGGTGGTTACTAAAACATCCCTAGGTGGTTGCTAGGGTGTTTCTATGAGGTGGATAGTGTGTTATAAGTGGTTTCTATGTTCAAGGCGGTTGCCATGGGTTTCTGCATGGTTGCTACAGTGTTCTGGGTGGTGTCACTAAGTGGTTGTTAGGGCATTTCTGTGCAGTTGATAGTCTGTTTTAAGTTGATTCTAGGGTGTTCTATGATGTTTATAGGTGTTGTTATGGTGTTTGCTACAACATTTGATAGGTGGTTGCTAGGGTGTTGCTATGCAGTCACTAGGGTGTTTTCAGTAGTTGCTAGAGTGTTCTAAGTTGTTTCTGGGTGGTTTTTGCTAGAGCATTGCAATGCAGTCACTAGGGTGTAATAAGTGTTATTAGGGTGTTTATGTCATTTCTAGGTAGTTGCCATGGTTTTATACATGGTTGCTACAGTGTTCTAGGTGGTGGCTGTCACTAAGTGGTTGTTAGGGCATTTCTGTGCAGTTGATAGTGTTTTAAGTTGTTGCTATGAAGTTTATAGGTGTTTGCTAAGACATTTGATAGGTGGTTGCTAGGGCGTTGCTATGCAGTCACTAGGTTGTTCTGAGTGGTTGCTACAACATCACTAGGTGGTTGCTAGGGTGTTTCAATTGAGTTAATAGTGTTTTAAATTGTTATGGTGTTCTATGATTTTTATAGGTGTTTTATGTTGTTTACTACAACATTTGATATGTAGTTGCTAGGGCGTTGCTATGCAGTCACTAGAGTGTTTTCAGTGGTTCCTTGAGTCTTCTAAGTTGTTTCTATGTGATTCTATGCTTTTCTGCATGGGTGAAAAGTAAAAGATGAATATTAAAAAGTATTAGTAATATCATACTTCTTCACAAGGCTATCAAACACCACCGGTGGTTTACTATTTTAATGTCTTTTTCTCCAATACTCTCCTCACTCATGAATGGGAGGTTACTTACATATAACGGCATAATGTGACCTAACTATACAAGGCTATTGTTTCTAATAGGATGTGTCCTTTAGCACTTTCAGACCGAAGGATAAGCAAAGCCACAATCCCCATCCGGACCAGACGTTTGGCATCAGAGGGAGCTGGACATGTCTGTCTGTCTGACGTCGGATGTATGTCTGTCTGTCTGATGTCTGTCTGTCGGATGTATGTCTGTCTGTTTGATGTCTGTCTGTCTGATGTCTGTCGGATGTATGTATGTCTGTCTGTCTGATGTCTGTCTGTCTGTCAGATGTCTGTCTGTCTGTCTGTATGTCTGTCTGTCTGATGTATGTCTGTCTGTCTGTCTGTCGGATGTATGTCTGTCTGTCTGTCTGTCTGATGTCTGTCTGTCTGTCTGTCTGATGTCTGTCTGTCTGTCTGTCTGTCTGATGTCTGTCTGTCTGTCTGATGTCTGTCTGTCTGTCTGATGTCTGTCTGTCTGGTGTCTGTCTGTCTGTCTGTCTGATGTCTGTCTGTCTGTCGGATGTATGTCTGTCTGTCTGATGTTTGTCTGTCTGTTTGATGTCTGTCTGTCTGATGTTTGTCTGTTTGATGTCTGTCTGTCTGTTTGATGTCTGTCTGTCTGATGTTTGTCTGTTTGATGTCTGTCTGTCTGTCGGATGTATGTCTGTCTGTCTGTCGGATGTAAGTCTGTCTGTCTGATGTCTGTCTGTCTGTCGGATGTATGTCTGTCTGTCTGTTTGATGTCTGTCTGTCTGTCGGATGTATGTCTGTCTGTCTGATGTCTGTCTGTTTGATGTATGTCTGTCTGTCTGTCTGATGTCTGTCTGTCGGATGTATGTCTGTCTGTCTGTCTGATGTCTGTCTGTTTGATGTATGTCTGTCTGTCTGTCTGTCTGATGTCTGTCTGTCGGATGTATGTCTGTCTGTCTGTCGGATGTATGTCTGTCTGTCAGACGTCTGTCTGTCTGTCTGTCGGATGTATGTCTGTCAGTCTGTCTGTCTGTCTGATGTCTGTCTGTCGGATGTATGTCTGTCTGTCTGTCGGATGTATGTCTGTCTGTCAGATGTCTGTCTGTCTGTCTGTCGGATGTATGTCTGTCAGTCTGTCGGATGTATGTCTGTCTGTCGGATGTATGTCTGTCTGTCGGATGTATGTATGTCTGTCTGTTTGATGTATGTCTGTCTGTCTGTTTGATGTATGTCTGTCTGTCTGTCGGATGTATGTCTGTCTGTCTGTCGGATGTATGCCTGTCTGTCGGATGTATGTCTGCCTGTCTGTCGGATGTATGTCTGTCTGTCTGATGTCTGTCTGTTTGATGTATGTCTGTCTGTCTGTCTGATGTCTGTCTGTCGGATGTATGTCTGTCTGTCTGTCTGATGTCTGTCTGTTTGATGTATGTCTGTCTGTCTGTCTGTCTGTCTGATGTCTGTCTGTCGGATGTATGTCTGTCTGTCTGTCGGATGTATGTCTGTCTGTCAGATGTCTGTCTGTCTGTCTGTCGGATGTATGTCTGTCAGTCTGTCTGTCTGTCTGATGTCTGTCTGTCGGATGTATGTCTGTCTGTCTGTCGGATGTATGTCTGTCTGTCAGATGTCTGTCTGTCTGTCTGTCGGATGTATGTCTGTCAGTCTGTCGGATGTATGTCTGTCTGTCGGATGTATGTCTGTCTGTCGGATGTATGTCTGTCAGTCAGATGTATGTCTGTCAGTCAGATGTATGTCTGTCTGTCGGATGTATGTCTGTCAGTCAGATGTATGTCTGTCTGTCTGTCTGTCCGAGGTCTGTTTGACGTCTGTCTGTCTGATGTTTGTCTGTCTGTCTGATGTCTGTCTGTCTGATGTATGTCTGTCTGTCTGTCTGTCTGTCGGATGTCTGTCTGCCTGATGTCTGTCTGTCTGTCTGATGTCTGTCTGTCTGTCTGTCTGTCAGTCGGATGTCTGTCTGTCTGTCAGATGTCTGTCTGTCAGATGTCTGTCTGTCTGTCTGTCTGTCCGATGTCTGTCGTATGTCTGTTTGACGTCTGTCTGTCTGATGTTTGTCTGTCTGTCTGAAGTCTGTCTGTCTGATGTATGTCTGTCTGTCTGTCTGTCTGTCTGATGTGTTTCTGTCTGTCTGTCTGTCGGATGTCTGTCTGTCTGTCAGTCGGATGTATTTCTGTCTGTCTGTCTGTCAGGCGGATGTATGTCTGTCTGTCTGTCTGTCGGATGTATGTCTGTCTGTCTGTCTGTCCGATGTCTGTCGTATGTCTGTTTGACGTCTGTCTGTCGGATGTATGTCTGTCTGTCTGATGTCTGTCTGTTTGATGTATGTCTGTCTGTCTGTCTGATGTCTGTCTGTCGGATGTATGTCTGTCTGTCTGTCTGTCTGATGTCTGTCTGTCGGATGTATGTCTGTCTGTCTGTCGGATGTATGTCTGTCTGTCAGATGTCTGTCTGTCTGTCTGTCGGATGTATGTCTGTCAGTCTGTCTGTCTGATGTCTGTCTGTCGGATGTATGTCTGTCTGTCTGTCGGATGTATGTCTGTCTGTCAGATGTCTGTCTGTCTGTCTGTCGGATGTATGTCTGTCAGTCTGTCGGATGTATGTCTGTCTGTCGGATGTATGTCTGTCTGTCGGATGTATGTCTGTCAGTCAGATGTATGTCTGTCAGTCAGATGTATGTCTGTCTGTCGGATGTATGTCTGTCAGTCAGATGTATGTCTGTCTGTCTGTCTGTCCGAGGTCTGTTTGACGTCTGTCTGTCTGATGTTTGTCTGTCTGTCTGATGTCTGTCTGTCTGATGTATGTCTGTCTGTCTGTCTGTCGGATGTCTGTCTGTCTGATGTCTGTCTGTCTGTCTGATGTCTGTCTGTCTGTCTGTCAGTCGGATGTCTGTCTGTCTGTCAGATGTCTGTCTGTCAGATGTCTGTCTGTCTGTCTGTCTGTCTGTCTGTCCGATGTCTGTCGTATGTCTGTTTGACGTCTGTCTGTCTGATGTTTGTCTGTCTGTCTGAAGTCTGTCTGTCTGATGTATGTCTGTCTGTCTGTCTGTCTGTCTGATGTGTTTCTGTCTGTCTGTCTGTCTGTCTGTCTGTCTGTCTGTCGGATGTATGTCTGTCTGTCGGATGTATGTCTGTCAGTCAGATGTATGTCTGTCTGTCGGATGTATGTCTGTCTGTCGGATGTATGTCTGTCAGTCAGATGTATGTCTGTCTGTCTGTCTGTCCGAGGTCTGTTTGACGTCTGTCTGTCTGATGTTTGTCTGTCTGTCTGATGTCTGTCTGTCTGATGTCTGTCTGTCTGTCTGTCTGTCTGTCGGATGTCTGTCTGTCTGATGTCTGTCTGTCTGTCTGATGTCTGTCTGTCTGTCTGTCTGTCTGTCAGTCGGATGTCTGTCTGTCTGTCAGATGTCTGTCTGTCAGATGTCTGTCTGTCTGTCTGTCTGTCCGATGTTTGTCGTATGTCTGTTTGACGTCTGTCTGTCTGATGTTTGTCTGTCTGTCTGAAGTCTGTCTGTCTGATGTATGTCTGTCTGTCTGTCTGTCTGTCTGATGTGTTTCTGTCTGTCTGTCTGTCAGTCGGATGTATTTCTGTCTGTCTGTCTGTCAGGCGGATGTATGTCTGTCTGTCTGTCTGTCGGATGTATGTCTGTCTGTCTGTCTGTCTGTCTGATGTCTGTCTGTCAGTCGGATGTATGTTTGTCTGTCTGTCTGATGTATGTCTGTCTGTCTGTCAGATGCATGTCTGTCTGTCTGTCTGTCTGATGTCTGTCTGTCAGTCGGATGTATGTTTGTCTGTCTGTCTGATGTATGTCTGTCTGTCTGTCAGATGCATGTCTGTCTGTCTGTCTGATGTCTGTCTGTCAGATATATGTCTGTCTGTCTGTCTTTCTTATGTCTGTCTGTCAGTCGAATGTCTGTCTGATGTCTGTCTGTCTGTCTGTCTGGCTGTCTTTCTTATGTCTGTCTGTCAGTCGAATGTCTGTCTGTCTGTCTGATGTATGGCTGAATGTCTGTCTGATGTCTGTCTGTCTGTCTGATGTATGTCTGTCTGTCTGTCTGATGTATGTCTGTCTTTCTGATGTCTGTCTGTCAGTCGGATGTCTGTCTGTCTGATGTCTGTCTGTCTGTCTGATGTATGTCTGTCTTTCTGATGTCTGTCTGTCAGTCGGATGTCTGTCTGTCTGATGTCTGTCTGTCAGTCGGATGTATGTTTGTCTGTCTGTCTGATGTCTGTCTGTCAGATGTATGTATGTCTGTCTGTCTGTCTGATGTCTGTCTGTCTGTCAGATGTATGTCTGTCTGTCTGATGTCTGTCTGTCTGTCTGACAGATGTATGTCTGTCTTTCTGATGTCTGTCTGTCAGTCGAATGTCTGTCTGATGTATGGCTGTCTGTCTGTCTGATGTATGGCTGTCTGTCTGTCAGATGTATGTCTGTCTTTCTGATGTCTGTCTGTCAGTCGGATGTCTGTCTGTCTGATGTCTGTCTGTCGTATGTCTGTTTGACGTCTGTCTGTCTGATGTTTGTCTGTCTGTCTGATGTCTGTCTGTCTGATGTCTGTCTGTCGTATGTCTGTTTGACGTCTGTCTGTCTGATGTTTGTCTGTCTGTCTGATGTCTGTCTGTCTGATGTATGTCTGTCGGATGTCTGTCTGTCTGTCAGATGTATGTCTGTATGTCTGATGTATGTCTGTCTGTCTGTCTGATGTCTGTCTGTCTGTCAGATGCATGTCTGTCTGTCTGTCTGATGTCTGTCTGTCAGATGTCTGTCTGTCTGTCAGATGCATGTCTGTCTGTCTGATGTCTGTCTGTCAGATGTATGTCTGTCTGTCTGTCTGATGTCTGTCTGTCTGTCAGATGCATGTCTGTCTGTCTGTCTGTCTGATGTCTGTCTGTCAGATGTATGTCTGTCTGTCTGTCTGATGTATGTCTGTCTTTCTGATGTCTGTCTGTCAGTCGGATGTCTGTCTGTCTGATGTCTGTCTGTCAGATGTATGTATGTCTGTCTGTCGGATGTATGTTTGTCTGTCTGTCTGATGTCTGTCTGTCAGATGTATGTATGTCTGTCTGTCTGTCTGTCAGATGTATGTCTGTCTGTCTGTCTGTCTGTCTGACTGTCTGTCTGTCTGATGTCTGTCTGTCTGTTTGTCTGTCAGATGTATGTCTGTCTTTCTGATGTCTGTCAGTCGAATGTCTGTCTGATGTATGGCTGTCTGTCTGTCTGTCTGATGTATGGCTGTCTGTCTGTCAGATGTATGTCTGTCTTTCTGATGTCTGTCTGTCAGTCGGATGTCTGTCTGTCTGATGTCTGTCTGTCTGTCTGTCTGATGTATGTCTGTCTGTCTGTCTGTCGGATGTATGTCTGTCTGTCTGTCAGATGTATGTCTGTCTGTCTGATGTCTGTCTGTCTGATGTATGGCTGTCTGTCTGTCCGATGTCTGTCGTATGTCTGTTTGACGTCTGTCTGTCTGATGTTTGTCTGTCTGTCTGATGTCTGTCTGTCTGATGCCTGTCTGTCTGTCTGATGTCTGTCTGTCTGTCTGTCTATCTGTCAGTCGGATGTATGTCTGTATGTCTGTCGAATGTATGTCTGTCTGTCTGTCGGATGTCTGTCTGTCTGTCAGTCGGATGTATGTCTGTCTGTCTGTTTGTCAGTCGGATGTATGTCTGTCTGTCTGTCGGATGTATGTCTGTCTGTCTGTCTGATGTCTGTCTGTCTGTCTGATGTCTGTCTGTCTGATGTCTGTCTGTCAGATGCATGTCTGCCTGTCTGTCTGATGTCTGTCTGTCAGATATATGTCTGTCTGTCTGTCTTTCTTATGTCTGTCTGTCAGTCGAATGTCTGTCTGATGTCTGTCTGTCTGTCTGATGTATGGCTGTCTGTCTGTCTGATGTATGGCTGTCTGTCTGTCAGATGTATGTCTGTCTGTCTGTCTGTCTGATGTATGTCTGTCTTTCTGATGTCTGTCTGTCTGTCTGATGTCTGTCTGTCAGATGTATGTATGTCTGTCTGTCTGTCTGTCTGTCTGTCAGATGTATGTCTGTCTGTCTTTCTGATGTCTGTCTGTCAGTCGAATGTCTGTCTGATGTATGGCTGTCTGTCTGTCTGATGTATGTCTGTCTTTCTGATGTCTGTCTGTCAGTCGGATGTCTGTCTGTCTGATGTCTGTTTGTCAGTTGGATGTATGTCTGTCAGTCAGATATATGTCTGTCTGTCTGTCTGTCTGTCTGTCTGTCTGTCCGATGTCTGTCGTATGTCTGTCTGTCTGTCGGATGTATGTCTGTCTGTCTGTCGGATGTATGTCTGTCTGTCTGTCTGATGTCTGTCTGTCAGTCGGATGTATGTCTGTCTGTCTGATGTCTGTCTGTCAGATGCATGTCTGTCTGTCTGTCTGATGTATGTCTGTCTGTCTGATGTCTGTCTGTCAGATGCATGTCTGTCTGTCTGTCTGATGTCTGTCTGTCAGATGCATGTCTGTCTGTCTGTCTGATGTCTGTCTGTCAGATGCATGTCTGTCTGTCTGTCTGTCTGTCTGTCTGATGTATGTCTGTCTGTCTGATGTCTGTCTGTCAGATGCATGTCTGTCTGTCTTTCTTATGTCTGTCTGTCAGTCGAATGTCTGTCTGATGTCTGTCTGTCTGATGTATGGCTGTCTGTCTGTCTGTCTGATGTATGGCTGTCTGTCTGTCAGATGTATGTCTGTCTGTCTGTCTGTCTGATGTATGTCTGTCTTTCTGATGTCTGTCTGTCAGTCGGATGTCTGTCTGTCTGATGTCTGTCTGTCAGTCGGATGTATGTCTGTCTGTCTGTCTGTCTGATGTCTGTCTGTCAGATGTATGTATGTCTGTCTGTCTGTCTGTCTGATGTCTGTCTGTCAGTCGGATGTATGTCTGTCAGTCAGATGTATGTCAGTCTGTCTGTCCGATGTCTGTCGTATGTCTGTTTGACGTCTGTCTGTCTGATGTCTGTCTGTCTGATGTCTGTCTGTCTGATGTCTGTCTGTCGGATGTCTGTCTGTCTGATGTATGTCTGTCTGATGTCTGTCTGTCGGATGTATGTATGTATGTCTGCCTGTTGGATGCATGTCTGTCTGTCTGCATATATTATACAAGATATAATAAAGAAAAATTAAACAAGTAAAATAAAATTAAGTAAAAGTAGTCTGTTATTTCTAGTTGGTTGCAGTGCTTTTCTGAATGGTTGCTACAGTGTTTTGGGTGGTTATCACTAGGTGGTTGTCAGGGTGTTTCTATGTAGTTGGTAGTTTGTTTTAAGTTGTTGCTAGAGTGTTCTATGATGTTTATAGGAGTTGTATGGTGTTTACTACATTTGATAGGTGGTTGCTAGGGCGTTGCTATGCAGTCACTATAGAGTGTTTTCAGTGGTTCCTAGAGTGTTCTAAGTTGTTTCTTTGTGGTTGCCATAGTTTTCTGCATAGTTGCTAAGGTGTTAAATAAAAAATATAAATTAAGTCAATTTAATTTAGGCAAAATCACAAACTAGATTATAACCAAAGAAAATTTGCTCTTGTGAATATAATATTTTGGCAATAAAATCATAACATTAACTATACTAGACCTTGATCATAGTGAAGAAGAAAGAAATGAAATTTCAAAGTAACAAAACCTGTACAGAGAGTGTTGACACTTGAGTTATTTTGAAGTCAGTCAAATCATTATTATCCCATAGTCTTGGTCCAGTTGGTGAATTCTGGAGTATTTTATTTTTGGTAAAATCTCTGGTTTGAATTTAAATTCCTCTCCTCTGCACCTGCGATTTAAATCCCACATTGTAATCCCACTCTGGGGCGACGGAGGGCCTCCAACAGCATCTGAGCTTCATTCATCTCTGCTTTTTGTTTTCTCATTGAAACTTTCCCCTCAATTGAAATGCGTCATGTGGAGGAGGGTCCTGGACCTCCGAATGCCATTATCATGGAAAAATGGCTGCTTTTGAGACCAAACCAGCTCATTCCATATTCACATATATTGTGTGTCCTCTGATCTGCTGGATGAGAACGGGGTTAACCGAACACTAGTTGAAAGATAATCATGATTGATTAGAGCTTCTTTGAATAGATTAGTGGATTAATCAGCGGCCGGTTTTGCAGTAATCATTGCATGGGTCTTTGTTGTGCGAGGCGTAACCCGTTTAGTGATTATAACTGAGGTGAAAACAGCTCTAGAGGAGGAAACATCAGAGCGCAGAAACACACCCA
The DNA here is from genome assembly GCA_023566225.1 of Romanogobio albipinnatus. Taxonomy (NCBI): domain Eukaryota; kingdom Metazoa; phylum Chordata; class Actinopteri; order Cypriniformes; family Gobionidae; genus Romanogobio; species Romanogobio albipinnatus. The sequence continues at coordinate 56,333,056 of CM042244.1, forward strand.
ATACACACAGAATAACACACTGTAGCAAACACAACATCAAACACACAATGGAGTTTTTAATGTTTTCCCAGGAGGATGGATTCACACTTTTATAATGATTTATAGATTCTAATGATGTGTTAAATTAACTTTTTAATAGCAGTTCATAGATAGATAGATGGACGGATGGAAGGCCGGACAGACAGATAAATAGATGGATGGATGAATGGGTGGATGGATGGAAGGACGGACAGACAGACAGATGGACGGACAAATAGATAGATAGATGGATGGATAGATGGATAGATAGATAGATAGATAGATAGATAGATAGATGGATGGATGGATGGATGGATGGATGGATGGATGGATGGATGGATGGATGGATGGATGGATGGATGGATGGATGGATGGATGGATGGATGGATGGATGGATGGATGGATGGATGGATGGATGGATAGATAGATAGATAGATAGATAGATAGATAGATAGATAGATAGATAGATAGATAGATAGATAGATAGATAGATAGATAGATAGATAGATAGATAGATAGATAGATAGATAGATAGATAGATGGATGGTGGGTGGATAGATGGACGGATGTATGGAAGGACGGATGGATGGATGGATGGATGGATGGATGGATGGATGGATGGATGGATGGATGGATGGATGGATGGATGGAAGGACGGACAGACAGACAGATGGGCGGACAAATAGATAGATGGATGGATGGATGGATGGATGAAAGGCCAGACAGAAAGACAGACGGACGGACAGACAGAAAGATAGATGGATGGATGGATGAAAGGACGGACAGACAGACGGATGGATGGATGGATGGATGGACGGATGGATGGACGGACGGACGGACGGACGGACGGACGGACAGACAGATAGATAGATAGATAGATAGATAGATAGATAGATAGATAGATAGATAGATAGATAGATAGATAGATAGATAGATAGATAGATAGATAGATAGATAGATAGATAGATAGATAGATAGATAGATAGATAGATAGATAGATGGTGGATGGATGGATGGATGGATGGAAGGACGGACAGACAGACAGATGGACAAATAGATGGATGGATGGATCTGTTGGGTTTAAAAAAAAAAAAATTAAGCCAATGGTTGGGTTTGTCCAAATATGACCCAAACATGGGTTGGAACAACCCAACATTTTTTGAGTGATAAATGGATGGATGGATGGATGGAGGGATACATGTATATTATAGACTTTTCCCATAACTTCCTATAAAAGCGGTGTCTTTAATAAACCTTTAATCTTTAATAAACATTCAAATGTTCAAAGAGAAAAGACACATTACACATTCAAAGAGACTCACACACACACTCACACACCATTTGTCCTGATGTGGAATAAACAAAGGCTCTCTCTCTCTCTCTCTCTCTCTCTCTCTCTCTCTCTCTCTCTCTCTACAGGGGGCAGGGGCCCGTTGACATGCTTTGAGCCTGTTTTGTTTTAAGTGGAGGTGCTAAACACCTTCCCCCTGAGATAAAAGATGATTAATACCTTTGAATGAGGGCCGCTTAGCGGCTCAAAGTCCCTTAAGCACTTAATTAGTGAAGGGATGGGCCTGCCAGCGCGCGAGCAGTGCGTTCTCACAGTCAAACACAGGGGGCTGGTGTTTCACAGCGCTCTTTGATGTGCTTCCCTCCTAACAGCAGGCATTACAGTGATGAAAATTTGATTAGTTCTCTCCCATTCACTTAACACCGCTCACGGGCATTTAACCAGCGACGTTTGTGGATGCCGGTATAAATATCCCAGAGGAACGGGGCTGAAGGGACAGACCTGACGTGGTGTGTGTGAAGAGCATGACTATGGATTTACTGTTTGTGTTTCTTCTGCTCTGCGCCGTCCATCAGACCTGTGAGTATTGCTCAACTTTGTTATTATGTAGTGGAGCATGCGTGTGATTACCATCTAATCTGTTTAACCCTGCAGGGAGATTCATGTGATCTGACATGTGGTATGACACTGATGAAATATAAGCAGTTAAAATGACACTGGCAGGATGTGCACGTCTGTGTACTTACATAGGAAAGTACTGGGTAAAATAAAGCAACTATGGGTCTAATGGTGCAGGGTTAGTACCCAGTTATTAATACAGTTCATAGAGTGCATATGCAGAACAATAACTGAACCTATTTCTTAACTCCCAGTATTTCACTTGCACTGTAAGTTCACGTACTGTAAAATAAAGTGTTTTTGGGAATCTTTGCAGTGCCATAGATACAATTCTTATGAATATGGTTATGATTCATATCACAGCCACAGTCATTTATGACAGATAAGCTATCATGTTTTGTATTTACTGTAATTTATTCATGGGATACTGTCATTTAGTATCATAAATTTCACTTATATTAACTTTTTTGCCATTTTGCTCATTTATTAAAAATATGTCTGCATAGTTTTATTTCAGTTTGAGTTATTTTGGTGCTTAAACTAAATTAAAATGATTTTTTATTTTTATATTTAATAAACTAAAATGTATATTTTTTTCTCTCGCTACTCATTTTGAATTAGTTTTTATTTTTATATTTTCTGTTTTCATTTTACTTAAAGTTTGAATAATTTTGTTAAATTTTTTATGTGTTTTTTAGTTAGTTTAGTACTTAAACTATAAATACAATATATATATATATATATATATATATATATAAAATAAAATTAAAGGTTTTTTTTATAAGTTTGACCCTCCCTCACAACTCATTTTGAATGTTTTTATTTTTTTATTTTCTGTTTTTATTGTAATTTCACTTAGTTTTTATAATTTTGTTGTGCTTTAGTCATTTTTATTCGTCTATAATTTTTGTTTCCGTTTTAGTTATTTTATTGCTTAAACTAAATGAAAATTACATTTTTATTTTCATATTTAATTAAATAAAATGTGTATCTATATTTTTTATAAGTTTGACCTCACTACTCATTTTGAATTCGTTTTTATTTTTATATTTTTTCATTTTACTTAAAAGTTTTAATAATTTTGTTGCACTTTTGTAATTTTTATTTGTGTTTTTAATGTCTATATTAAAAACACTAATAAAAATTACAAAAGTGCAACAAAATTATTAAAACTTTTAAGTCTGTTTTTTGTTATTTTAGAACTTAAACTAAATATATATATATATAAAATTAAAGGTTGCATTTTTTATAAGTTTGACTTTCCCTCACTACTCATTTTGAATGTTTTTATTTTTATATTTTCTGTTTTTATTTTAATTTCACTTAGTTTTAATAATTTTGTTGTGCTTTAGTCATTTTTATTAGTGTTTTTAATGTCTATAATTTTTTTAGTACTTAAACTAAATGAAAATTATATTTTAATTTAATGAAATAAAATGTATATTTTTATGAATTTGACCTCACTACTCATTTTGAATTATTTTTTATATTTTTTCATTTTCATTTTACTTAAAAGTTTTAATAATTTTGTTGTGCTATTAGTGTTTTTAATATATTTTTTAGTTATTTTAGTACTTCAAATGAAAATGAGATAAATATAAATAATAAAAAAATACATCAATATATATTTTATTTTATCTCAAGCAACTAAAATGCTTTTTTATGCTTTTAGTTTTGGCAATAACTCACATATAGACTATATTAGGGCAATTTCAATCTTTGCAAATGATTGCTTTTCTCAGTATCTATCAGTGTAATTAATTACTGTAATTTAATTATTTCCCCTTGAAAAAGTAAAGGATTTCTCTTATTTTTCTGTAATTTAATTACAGTTACTTTGTTGTAATTGCATTAAATACTGCATGAAGAACTACAGAACAATTCTACATAAAACAGTGGATTTAACATCTAATGTTTGTTTTTTTAATGTAAAATTTCATGTCTGTCCTTGTGTTGTTCGACTGGTCAAGGTTAATATTTGATTTAGAAAGTCATAAGTAATGTAATTAAGTACACTGTTGAAGATGTATCCTAATGAGTAGGCTAGCTAGTAGCCTAATCAATTACTTTTAGAGTATGTGGTTACCATGAGAACTAATATAACTGTGTCATTTAGTCACAGCAGTTTTAGGTAAAAACACAGACTCCAGAAACCTGTTCACCGAGAGAGCCTGCTGCAGACGCCAGAGTCACGCCATCTACATCGGCAAAGGTCAGGGATTTATTATTACTATGCCAAAAACATATCTTGCTGAGTAGTTTGCATCATTATGACAGTTTTTCTTACCCCTTATGTGACAGATATCTCTGGCAGTCCTGTGAATGTTGATGTGGGCGTGTGCAGAACGCACTGTGGCCAATCAGCGCGTGCCACGTCATTGGAGGCGGGGCTGAGGGCGTCCAAACATTCCTCAATGCTCGATTTCCTGCGACACAAAAAGGTAAAGTGAATCTACAGCTGACCACCAGAGGGCGACATTTGACGAAATTAAATCAAGCATGCAATGTATTATTGTGTATTACATTCAAATAATTAAAACTAAGTCATATTTTTGTACAAAACATTGCCCTCAGTGCTCACAAACACATGTTTATGGTTTTTATACTGTATATTTTATCCCCTACCCCTAATCCTACCCATCACAGACAACTACAGGCATTTTCACTTTTTCCAAAAATGCTCGTTTCCTCATGGGGACCAAAAAATGTCCCCAAAAGGGCAAGGATTTGGGATATTGCTATCATTTTGGGGACATTTTGTCCTCCTAATGTAGCAGGACACACACACACACACAATTATTAGTTGCTTAAATATCCTAATATCCCAACTTAATATTTGTCCCATATCGATTATAGATGAGACGTCTGGATCTATCCTCCTCCTCCTCCTCAGAGCCCGTCAGCGGCTCCCCGTCCTGCGGGCCGAGCTCCAGCTGTGAGCCGGCCGGGGTGCGCGTGGACCGAGTGATGCTGTATGAAGGTCTGCGGGAGGTTGAGATCATCGAGGACTGTCACTGCGAAGCCAAAATGAGCCAGTGTGTCCGAGCGCCATCGCTGAAAACATACTACTCCGAGACCCCGTACGAGACCGTTATAGACGCAGGCAAATGTGTGGGGTCCAAAGGGGCACCAGGTAAAAAAGATCGTTCTACAATCACCGTGCAATAGAAGAAATCCCTAATAAAGGAAAGTAGTGATGCGGGTCTTCTGATGACTGTGCTAACTGTAACCCCCGGTCTCCACAGAGGGATTTTCCTGCGTTCCCACTAAGTTTGATTCCACCCTCATTGAAACGCCAAACAAAGTGGAGCTGATCCAAACAGTGGCTCAATGCAAACTAATGGAGGGATGTTACCGCATCCCGTACGTGGAGTATCACTACGAGATCACGTACAGCGATGATGGGGTCCAGGTGGAAAGTCTGAGGGTGAGTAAAACGACAATGCAATCGCATGAATTGCTTGGGAACTTCATATTTCCCCTCTGTCTGATTTGGCTGCTTCTCACGAACGTTCACACAACGTTTTAGAAAGGTTCTCTCAACGTTATGAAACAAAAGTTCTTCCAGTAACATTAACGTTCAGTGCACTCTCAAAAATGCTGTGTTAAGAATAACCCAAGTTGGGTTGAAAATGGACTAACCCAGCAATTGGGTTGTTTTAACCCAGCGGTTGGGTTAAATGTTTGCTTAAAACAACCTGATCGCTGGGTTAAAACAACCCGATCGCTGAGTTAAAACAACCCAATCACTGAGTTAAAACAACCCAATCGCTGAGTTAAAACAGCCCAATCGCTGGGTTAATACAACCCAATCGCTGGGTTAAAACAACCCAATCGCTGGGTTAAAACAGCCCAATCGCTGGGTTAAAACAACCCAATCGCTGGGTTAAAACAGCCCAATCACTGGGTTAATACAACCCAATCGCTGAGTTAAAACAACCCAATCGCTGGGTTAAAACAACTCAATCGCTGAGTTAAAACAGCCCAATCGCTGGGTTAAAACAGCCCAATCGCTGGGTTAAAACAGCCCAATCGCTGGGTTAATACAACCCAATCTCTGAGTTAAAACAGACCAATCGCTGAGTTAAAACAGCCCAATCGCTGAGTTAAAACAGCCCAATCGCTGGGTTAATACAACCCAATCGCTGAGTTAAAACAGCCCAATCGCTGAGTTAAAACAACCCAATCGCTGGGTTAAAACAGCCCAATCGCTGGGTTAATACAACCTAATCGCTGAGTTAATACAACCCAATCGCTGGGTTAATACAACCCGATCGCTGGGTTAATACAACCCAATCGCTGGGTTAAAACAGCCCAATCGCTGGTTTAAATTACCCGATCGCTGGGTTAAAACAGCCAAAACAAAAAAACAAAAACAAAAATGCTGTTTTCCTCATGGCGACCAAAAAATGTCCCCAAGAGGACAAGGATTTGGGATATTGCTATCATTTTGGGGACATTTTGTCGCGGGACACACACACACAATAATTAGTTGCTTAAATATCCTAATAGCCCAACTTAATATTTGTCCCATATCGATTATAGATGAGACGTCTGAAAAAAACCCAACCTAAAACAACCCAATCGCTGAGTTAATACAACCCAATCGCTGGGTTAAAACAGCCCAATCGCTGGCTTAAAACAACCCGATCGCTGGGTTAAAACAGCCCGATCGCTGGGTTAAAACAACCCAATCGCTGAGTTAAAACAACCCAATCGCTGAGTTAAAACAACCCAATCGCTGAGTTAAAACAGCCCAATCGCTGGGTTAAAACAGCCCAATCGCTGGGTTAAAAGAGCCCAATCGCTGGGTTAATACAACCCAATCGCTGAGTTAAAACAGACCAATCGCTGAGTTAAAACAGCCCAATCGCTGGGTTAATACAACCCAATCGCTGAGTTAAAACAGCCCAATCGCTGGGTTAATACAACATGATCGCTGGTTTAAAACAACCCGATCGCTGGGTTAAAACAACCCGATCGCTGAGTTTAAACAACACGATCGCTGGTTTAAAACAACCCGATCGCTGGGTTAAAACAACCCGATCGCTGGGTTAATACAACCCAATCGCTGGGTTAATACAACCCAATCGCTGGCTCAAAATAACCCGATCGCTGGGTTAAAACAGCCAAAAAAAAAAAAAAAAACCAAATAAAACAAAAATGCTGTTTTCTTCACGGGGACCAAAAAATGTCCCCAAGAGGACAAGGATTTGGGATATTGCTATCATTTTGGGGACATTTTGTCCTCCTAATGTAGCGGGGCACACACACACAATAATCAGTTGCTTAAATATCCTAATAGCCCAACATAATATTTGTCCCATATCGATTATAGATGAGACGTCTGAAAACAACCCAACCTAAAACAACCCAATCGCTGAGTTAAAACAACCCAATCGCTGAGTTAAAACAACCCGATCGCTGAGTTAAAACAACCCGATCGTTGGGTTAAAACAGCCCGATCGCTGGGTTAAAACAACCCGATCGCTGGGTTAATACAACCCAATCGCTGGGTTAAAACAACCCGATCGCTGGGTTAAAACAACCCGATCGCTGGCTTAAAACAACCCGATCGCTGGGTTAAAACAGCCCAATCGCTGAGTTAAAACAACCCAATCGCTGAGTTAAAACAACCCAATCGCTGAGTTAATACAACCCAATCGCTGGGTTAATACAACCCGATCGCTGAGTTTAAACAACTCAATCGCTGAGTTAAAACAACCCAATCGCTGGGTTAAAACAACCCGATCGCTGGCTTAAAACAACCCGATCGCTGGCTTAAAACAACCCGATCGCTGGGTTAAAACAGCCCAATCGCTGGGTTAAAACAGCCCAATCGCTGAGTTAAAACAACCCAATCGCTGAGTTAAAACAACCCAATCGCTGAGTTAATACAACCCAATCGCTGGGTTAATACAACCCAATCGCTGAATTAAAACAACCCAATCGCTGAGTTAAAACAACCCAATCGCTGAGTTAATACAATCCAATCGCTCGGTTAAAACAGCCCAATCGCTGGCTCAAAATAACCCGATCGCTGGGTTAAAACAGCCAAAAAAAACAACAAAACCAAATAAAACAAAAATGCTGTTTTCTTCACGGGGACCAAAAAAATTCCCCAAAAGGACTAGAATTTGGGATATTGCTATCATTTTGGGGACATTTTGTCCTCCTAATGTAGCGGGACACACACACACAATAATTAGTTGCTTAAATATCCTAATAGCCCAACATAATATTTGTCCCATATCGATTATAGATGAGACGTCTGAAAACAACCCAACCTAAAACAACCCAATCGCTGAGTTAAAACAACCCAATCGCTGGCTTAAAACAACCCGATCGCTGAGTTAAAACAAACCGATCGCTGAGTTAATACAACCCAATCGCTGGGTTAAAACAGCCCAATCGCTGGCTTAAAACAACCCGATCGCTGGGTTAAAACAAACCGATCGCTGGGTTAATACAACCCAATCGCTGGGTTAAAACAGCCCAATCGCTGGGTTAAATTACCCAATCGCTGAGTTAATACAACCCAATCGCTGAGTTAAAACAACCCGATCGCTGGGTTAAAACAGCCCAATCGCTGGGTTAAATTACCCAATCGCTGAGTTAATACAACCCGATCGCTGGGTTAAAACAACCCGATTGCTGGGTTAAAACAACCCAATCGCTAAGTTAAAACAACCCAATTGCTGAGTTAAAACAACCCAATCGCTGAGTTAAATCGCTGAGTTAAAACAACCCGATCGCTGGGTTAAAACAACCCGATCGCTGAGTTAAAACAACCCAATCGTTGGGTTAAAACAACCCGATCGCTGGGTTAAAACAACCCGATCGCTGGGTAAAAACAACCCAATCGCTGGGTTAAAACAACCCGATCGCTGAGTTAAAACAACCCAATCGCTGGGTTAAAACAACCGAATCGATGGGTTAAAACAACCCAATCGCTGAGTTAAAACAACCCAATCGCTGGGTTAATACAAGCCAATAGCTGGGTTAATACAGCCCAATCGCTGAGTTAAAACAACCCAATCGCTGGGTTAAAACAACCCAACTGCTGAGTTAAAACAACCCAATCGCTGAGTTAAAACAACCCGATCGCTGAGTTAAAACAACCCAATCGCTGGGTTAAAACAACCCGATCGCTGAGTTAAAACAACCCAATTGCTGGGTTAAAACAACCCGATCGCTGAGTTAAAACGACCCAATCGCTGAGTTAAAACAACCCGATCGTTGAGTTAAAACGACCCAATCGCTGAGTTAAAACAACCCGATTGCTGGGTTAAAACAACCCGATCGCTGAGTTAAAACGACCCAATCGCTGAGTTAAAACAACCCGATTGCTGGGTTAAAACAACCCGATCGCTGAGTTAAAACAACCCGATTGCTGGATTAAAACAACCCGATTGCTGAGTTAAAACAACCCAATTGCGGGGTTAAAACAACCCGATTGCTGAGTTAAAACAACCCAATTGCTGAGTTAAAACAACCCGATCGCTGAGTTAAAACAACCCAATCGCTGGGTTAAAACAACCCGATCGTTGAGTTAAAACAACCCGATCGCTGAGTTAAAACAACCCAATTGCTGGGTTAAAACAACCCGATCGCTGAGTTAAAACAACCCAATTGCTGGGTTAAAACAACCCGATCGCTGAGTTAAAACAACCCGATCGCTGAGTTAAAACAACCCGATTGCTGAGTTAAAACAACCCGATCGCTGAGTTAAAACAACCCGATCGCTGAGTTAAAACAACCCAATAGCTGGGTTAAAACAACCCGATCGCTGAGTTAAAACAACCCGATCGCTGAGTTAAAACAACCCAATAGCTGGGTTAAAACAACCCGATCGCTGGGTTAAAACAACCCGATCGCTGGGTTAAAACAACCCGATAGCTGAGTTAAAACAACCCAATTGCTGGGTTAAAATAACCCAATCGCTGGGTTAAAATAACCCAATTGCTGGGTTAGTCCATTTTCAACCCAACTTGGGTTATTTTTAACACAGCATTTTTTAGAGTGTGAGAGTTATGTTATGTTTCAGAATGTTCAGAGAACATTTAAAAGTAACATTCACATGTTTGCAAAATTCTAAAATAGAACGTTCCATGACAAGACTTTTGATGTTTTAAAATTCCAGAGAACTGGTTGTGTTTGAATCCAAGACATGGCCACATGTACTTTTTAAGTTCAATCAACTTGGATTTATAAGCCATTTCAACTTAAAATTATATTAAACCGACTTTTAAAAAAGTTGAAAATTGCTTAACTTATTCTGATGAGTTAAAGTAACAAATGCTTTTTTCAGTCTTTACTGATGTGAGATGGACTCGTCCAGTGCTGAAGGATCTCACACCAGTTAATGCTTCCAGTCAAAGAGGAAATTAGTCGTTTCCAAGTGATCCCCTGCTTGTGTTTCCATTTGTTAGACTAAAAGATCAGGATCCTGATCCATTTCCCTCCCCTACAAACATTTCCAATTCACATTTCCCTGCCTGGACAGTGGACTGCCTGTGGATATGCATGGGGATGTTCCACACTAAATAACTACTTAGTGCTGAGAATCCCATAGCACACCTCACAAACAGGCCATGCTGCAGTGTCATAAGAAATGCTCAATAACACGATTTAATGCAGAAGCTTGGCTTTTAAGGTTATTTCTGATGCAAAGTGCCATGAAAAGTGAAACATGCACACAAAAGAAAGCTCCTCACATTCTGTTTTTCATCATATTTGACATTTCCCAGCACATTTTGCTCCAGAAAAGCAGTTCCTAATGCCGTGTTAAGTCAAAGATTTCTATTGAAGGATGTTAAATCTCCACATTCGGACGTTTAAAGTCGAGCGTGTGTTTATTGAACACGTCTGTGTCAGATGTTCTGTGTCTGTCGCCGCGCTCGTAAAAGGTGCGAGCAGGCCACAAATGGTCCCCGCAGGTGCCAAATCAAAGCACTTAGCATGTTAACAGGCCGTCCCGCATTAACAGCAGGCGGTGGACTGATTGCTTCTCTCTTGTGTTGCTAATTCTCTTACAGGAAATAGATGTGGGCAGATGTTTGGGAAGCTGCACCTCAGGGAGCCGCTGTCTTCTCAGGTACACGCCGGAATATCCCACCTTACACACAGCTGAGCAAACACACACACACGTTTCAGGGGGACTTTCCATAGACATAATGATGTTTATACTGTATCTCCTTTCTAACATTCTGCATTTTTACATTTTCAAAAAGCGTGATTTATAAGCGGTTTTCCTCAAAATGTCCCCAAGAGGACAAGGATTTCCGATGTCGCCTAAATGTTACACTAAAACACAACACTTTATACTTTAGTCAGTCTTTCATCCAAAAGGTTTCTATTTTAGTCAGTTGTGTAAGTGAAATCGCCTTCGTTTTCTAATGCATTATCAAAAGTACCATCATAATTCAGCATATTTTTTTAAACATACATATATATGAATATACAGTTGCAAGAAAAAGTGTGTGAGCCGTTTGCAGAATCTGTGAAAATGTGAGTAATTTTAACTAACTAAAGAGAGATCATACAAAATGCTTGTTGTTTTATTTAGTGCTGTCCTGAATAAGATATTTCACATAAATAATATTTTACATACAGTCCACAAGACAAAAAAATAGCAGAATTTATTAAAATAACCCGTTCAAAAGTTAATGAATTAAACTGTGTGTCGTTCCCTGATTATCCACGGCTGTGTGTGTGTGTGTGTGTGTGTGTGTGTGTGTGTGTGTGTGTGTGTCGTTCCCTGATGATCCACGGCTGTGTGTGTGTGTGTGTGTGTGTGTGTGTGTCGTTCCCTGATGATCCACGGCTGTGTGTGTGTGTGTCGTTCCCTGATGATCCACGGCTGTGTGTGTGTGTGTGTGTGTCGTTCCCTGATGATCCACAGCTGTGTGTGTGTGTGTGTGTGTGTTTTCTGATGGTTGTTCTTGAGTCTCTTGTTTATCTTGAGCAGTTAAACTGACCAACGTTCTTCAGAAAAATCCTCCCGGTCCTGCACATTCTTCAGTTTTCCGGCATCTTCTGCACATTTGAACCCTCTCTAGCAGTGAGTGTGTGATTCTGAGATCTGAGGACGATTGAGGGACTCACACACAACTATTAAAAAAACTTCACACATTCACTGACGCCACCGGGGGTGAAAACTTTTGAAAAGGATGAATATCAATCAATCTTTTTTTTCCATTTAGTTCTGCCCTTCAGAAGCTACAGAAGATACTTGCATGTTTCCCAGAAGACAAATTAAGTCGAATTTACTTTGATCTTCAAATTCAATAAGTGTTGAACGGCTCGTAATGCGTCGTGTTTCCTTCTGGAGCATCAGTGAATGTGTGAAGCTTTTTTAATAGTTGTGTGTGAGTCCCTCAATCGTCCTCAGATCTCAGAATCACACACTCACTGCTGGAGAGGGTTCAAATGTGCAGAAGATGCCGGAAAACTGAAGAATGTGCAGGACCAGGAGGATTTTTCTGAAGAACGTTGGTCAGTTTAACTGCTCAAGACAAACAAGAGACTCAAGAACAACCATCAGAAAACACACACACAGCTGTGGATCATCAGGGAATGACACACACACACACACAGCCGTGGATCATCCAGGGAACGACACACACACACACACACACAGCCGTGGATCATCCAGGGAACAACACACACACACACACACACACACACACACACACACAGCCGTGGATCATCAGGGAACGACACACACACAGCTGTGGATCATCAGGGAACGACACACACACACACACACACAGCCGTGGATCATCCAGGGAACGACACACACACACACAGCCGTGGATCATCAGGGAACGACACACACACACACACACACAGCCGTGGATCATCAGGGAATGACACACACACACAGCCGTGGATCATCTGGGAACGACACACACACACACAGCCGTAGATCATCAGGGAACGACACACACACACACACAGCCGTGGATTATCAGGGAATGACACACACACACACACACAGCCATGGATCATCAGGGAATGACACACACACACACACACACACACACACACACACACAGCCGTGGATAATCAGGGAACGACACACACACACACACACACACACAGCCGTGGATCATCATGGAACGAGACACACACACACACACACACACACACACACACACAGCCGTGGATCATCATGGAACGAGACACACACACACACACACACACACACACAGCCATGGATAATCAGGGAACGACACACACACACACACACACACACACACACAGCCATGGATAATTAGGGAACGACACACAGTATAATTCATAAACTTTTGAACGGGTCATTTGAATAAATTCAGCTATGTTTTGTCTTGTGGACTGTATGTTAACATTTTTTATGTGAAATATCTTATTCAGGACAGCACTAAATAAAACAACAAGCATTTTGTATGATCTCTCTTTAGTTAGTTAAAATTACTCACATTTTCACAGATTCTGCAAGCGGCTCACACACTTTTTCTTGCAACTGTATTTATATATATATATATATAGCAGCATACAGTAATATAATATACTATGGCTGACTAAGAATATACTATTAATATATAATATGATATAGTATAAAACATAATAATTCTACACAGTCTGACAGTAGTTAGACAGAAAGTTGTTATACTGTAAATGAATAACTGTAAAGTGTTAGTATATAATACAGTATATATAGGGCCTAGATTATTAGTTTAAAGTTTGAATGTTTTTGAACTTGAGGCTGGATTTAAATCAAAAATACTCTAAAAACAGTCAAAACAATGTCAAAATATAGTAAAGTGTAATTGATTTGTTTTTATTGTCTGCATCATTACTCCAGTCTTCAGTGTCACATGATCCTTCAGGAATCATTCTGTGATTTGATGCTCAAGAAACATTTTGAACTGTATTTCTGACCTCAATGAGCATAAGAAACATCCTTCAAAAATCATAAAAAATCGTAATAATTCCAAACTTTTGATCAGTAGTGTATATGTAAATAGGATTTCTAGATGTAGAATTTGTAGAATCTTTCAGTTGTAGTTGTTTCTGTCCGAAATTAAAGTTTAGTGTGAGGTTTCTGTTAACGTTTGAAAAACCGGTCGACATAATGAGAAATAATGCTTTTGGTCATTATTACATGGGCGTCGGAACCATTGTATGTGGGTGGGACAAGACCCACCCACTTTTTACGATCAATGATATTGGACCCACTCACTTTTATCGTCTCTAACATTCAGCACACGTCTGTTTACCTACCCCTAATCGATAAACACTTATTATTAAACACATGTTAGACACTTTATTTCCACTTTTCTAATATTTTCTTCATTTTTATTGAAAATAAATGCCTTTCCGATCTGATATGTGATGGGAAAAGGGAGAGGATTGAGTTCGGCGAAAGGCGGAACCGCGGGTCGATTTGTGTCAGAACTAGATGCCCGTCTTACCCCCACACTAAAGTCACAAAGTGACACGTGACGGCCAAGTATGGTGAGCCATACTTGGAATTTGACCTCTGCATTTAACCCATCCAGTTAATGCACACACATTAGGAGCAAAGTAGTGAGTAGTTAACACACACACACTGCAAACGTGTATACAAACACCCAGAGCAGCGGGCAGCCTTGTGTGGCGCCCGGGGAGCGATTAGGGGTTAGGTGCCTTGCTCATTTCCCACCGGTTCTGGAATCGAACCAGCAACCTTTGGGTTACCAGTTTAACTCCCTAACCACTAGGCCACTACTGCCACTCTCAATGATATGGCGATGTCCATAACTTTGTCTTTCTGAACTATACATTTAGCAAGCAAAGTGGTATATTTGTACTTAATGTAATTGGCATCTACTCCAGTAAAAAAATTCTGAGGACCCACCCACATTTTTTTTGCTTCCGACGCCCATGCATTATAATGTGTGCTTTTGTTCATAACTTGTATAGAGAAACATAGTTTCGACAACACTAGTTTCAACAGATCTAGCTAATAAGTGAAAGTTTTATTAAGAGCACGAGTGATATTAAAAAACTGATTTTCATTTGGCAAGTAACGCTGTTCCGCTATATTACATCTTGATCACATTGGCTTTTTATTGGTTTTGGATTTCATACGGACTATATCAGTGTGGATTGATTTAATCAGCAGCTGATCAGTATTGAACAGCACTTTAAACAGATGTGCTAACAGTATTGCTCATTATTTTAGGGGCTTTGGCTCTGATGATTTGAGTGTTTTGTGTTCACTAACACACTCTCCTGTCGATTCGTGTTTCTGCAGGAGTGCGTCGGATCTCGGGGAGTGTCTGCTGTGGGCAGAAGGACAGGGCAACGCTTGTGTTCCTCAAGACTACGAGAGCCACACTTTCCTCAGTCAACACGGCCAAATCCGCACCGTTCTGGCCATCACTTCCTGTCTGTGCCAGTCTTAAACACAGCGCCGCCTACTGGAAGACGTCAGCGACTACAGTGAGAACATGAACTGGATCATGTGTCAGATTGTGCATTGATGAACGGCAATTTAAAGGCATGATGCAATGATGCCGTTGTAATATATGTAAATTATGTAAAAAGTATTTTGTAAATAAAATCTATGTGAGAAATTGCAAAAGGTCTTTCAGTCTACCATCTTTGGACTACATGACATGAAGCACTAAAGAGTGTTACACATGCAAATCACGCCTCAGCTTTAAATCACGTTACAAATCAACCAATAATTAAGGCATTAGCAAGACATGCAAATGACAAAGAGGCGTCGCATATGCAAAATAGCCTACAAAATACGGCAATCTAAATAAATATTTATAGAGAGGCAATTCAAAGTTATTGAAAAGTTAATAATAATAAAAATAAACCACTTTGGCAAATAATAAGAAAGATCATTACTTACATTTTTGGAAATTTGATCAATGAACTGTTCCATTCACAATACATACCGATGGATGGATGGATGGATGGATGGATGGATGGATGGATGGATGGATGGATGGATTGATGGATGATTGGATGGATGGATGAATGGATGGATGATTGGATGGATGGATGGATGGATGGATGGATGGATGGATGAATGGATGGATGATTGGATGAATGGATGGATGATTGGATGGATGGATGGATGATTGGATGGATGGATGGATGATTGGATAGATGGATGGATGATTGGATGGATGGATGGATGGATGGATGGATGGATGATTGGATGGATGGATGGATGGATGGATGGATGGATGGATGGATGGATGGATAGACCGGGGTCAAAATGACAATGTTCACATTAGATTTGCAGCCAAATTACAGGGGGGTAAAAATGACTTTAGAAAGATGGCAGCATCATTGTTTCATTTTTACACAGAGATTGGTTAGTCTATTAGTAATATATGTTGACTTTAGCAATCTTTGTTGCATTATATGCCAACGGTGACGGGTCAAAAATGGGGGGAAAGCACTTCTTGTGTTTTTTGACCCAAGTTTGCACGCCTGTAACTCAAGAAGTATTAAAGATATCTTAATATTCTTTTCGATTCTGCTTCTTAACAAACTTTTCTTTTGGTATCTTCATTTCAAAGGTCCTATATGGTTCAATCCCAGAGATATGGAGATCATAATGCGGCTCCATGAGTAAATTGGTAAACTACACATTTTTAGTGGCCAAAAACCAAATGTGGGTAACTTTGCATACAGATGATACTTTTTTTTTTCTTTTAAAGAGGAATATCTGAACAACCAATAATGTTGAAACTAGAAATATTTTTCTATCAACACAATTAGAATATACCTGAGTCTGAGTGCCACACATATTATTTTTCCCAGTTTTGCGTGCCTTCAACTCAAGAAGTATTAAAGATAACTTACAGTAATATCCTTCTAGATTCTTATTCTTAATACATTTTTCTTTTGGAATCGTATTTTTCAAGGCCCTATATGGTTCAATCACATAGCTATGGGGTTCCCAGTGCGATTCCATGATCAAATGGTTGGATTTTACATATTTTCAAATGTGGGTAAGTTTTCAAAGTGGGAAACAAGATATATTTCTAGTTTCAATATTATTTATTCTTCAGTTCAGACATTCCCTTTTATATGCAATACGTATCAGCTGTGTGCAAAATGAACCACATCTGGTCTTGGTCCATTGAAAATGGTCAACAAATTGAACATGGTGCTACATTGGGATGACCATATCTATGGGACTGAACCACATAAGGCCTTGACATTATCATAATAATTTCGTTAAGAACCAGAATCTATAATCATATTGAGATATCTTTAATACTTTTTGAGTGAGAGAAATGCAAATTTTGGAAAAAAGCATTTTTATGGCACTCAGGTATGTTCTATCTATGCAATTGTGAGGTACATTTCTAGATTCAACATTATCGGTTGTTCAGATGTTTCTCTTTTAAAGAAAAAAGTATCAGTATTCTTTGCAAAGTGGTCACTGAAAATGTGTTACCAATTTACTCATGGAGCCGCATTATGATCTCCATATCTCTGGGATTGAACCATATAGGACCTTTAAAATGCACATACCAAAAGAAAAGTTTGTTAAGAACCAGTATCTAAAAGGATTTTAAGATATATTTAATACTTCTTGAGTTACAGACATGCAAAAAAAATGGGGCAAAACAAAACAAGAAGTGCTTTTTTCCCATTTTTGAACTGTCGCCGTTGGCATATAATGCAACAAAAATTGCTAAAGTCAACAGATTTTACTAATAGACTAACCAATCTCTTTGTAAAAAATAAAATAATGATGCTGCCATCTTTTTAAAGTCCTTTTTACCCCCCTGTAATTTGGCTACACATCTCATGTGAACGTTGTCATGTTGACCCCCCTCTACAAAATAGTGGATTACTGAGTCAATATACACCCATTCCACTTAATATTTTGGCTTTCATCACTATTTATGTTTGACTTTCTTCAATATTAACAGGATTAGAATAAAATGTCAAGCATCAAGCACCTATGGCATAATATAAGAAGAGCTCCTGCCATCCATTAAATTTATGCGATCCGTTAGAATTAAGAAATCTCCCCACAGTGCCAGACGGATCAGGGGATTTCATACACACTATAATGAGCCCCTAACGAAAACAAACACATCCGATGAGAAATTAAACAAGTCTAAACCACCCAGCAAAATTACTCGCGCACACTTCCATTAACTATCTATTGATTCAAACTCGACGAGGCATGAGCTCATTCATGCAAATGTTCATTAATGTTCTCATTAACATACGAGCCATGCGAGATGAGGCGATTTTTACTTTGCTCAGACTCAAATCTCTGTTTGAGCAGGTGTGTGTGCCATTAACATGAAAACACAGGGCGCATGCTGTCGAAATAATTGTTCCTGTATCCCATTATCCTCGTTTTGTCTTAATTAATGGATCCATTCAGAAGGAAGTCAACCACCCGCCGCGCGCAAACTGCGTACAAAACACTCCTCAAAGCCACATAGACGAGCAAAATGTAGCGTTATAATATCTGACCTATAGTTTTATCTTCAATCTAAAAATATAAGGCTTATTGACAGCAATGCACATTCGATAAACACTAATTTCCTCCAGGACCTCGCCAGAGGACCACCAGTCCTGTTCGCACCTCGTTAACACCGCCATTAGATTTGCTTTACATTCACTGATTGTTGATTTACATTTGCGACTAAATAGCAGCTCTTTATGGCTGTTGACCGAAGACTTTGCCAACATCATATAAAACGGTGCCGATCCAGTGGAGCTTCATTCAGTCCAGCTCCAGCTACCAAAGACCATCTCTGAGGATTTTCCCATCATGTTGCCCGCAGTGATCTGGATCTCTCTGATGGGACTCGCCATCAGCAGACCGGCTCAGAATCACCTGGAAAACCACTTTACGGTGCAGAACGAGTCTGAAGAAGTGCGCTCCGAGGCGATCAAGAGGCTGTTGGAGGTGTTTGGGATGGAGGATCCTCCAGCCGCACTGGCTCGGGGACACAAACAGCCTCCTCAGTACATGCTGGACCTGTACAACACCATCGCGGATGTGGACGGAGTCACCAAAGACCCGACGCTCCTGGAGGGAAACACGGTCCGCAGTTTCTTCGATAGACGTAAGACTGATTTCTTTATTCATTTGAAGTGGCACAGTGGAAGTAAAAAGGAACATTTGGAATGGAAAAGTGTTGGAAAGCAGTTGTCGTCTTCACTCAATGGGCACACTCACAAAAAATGATGGGATGTTTCAGGACAAACCTAACCGTTGGGTTTCAAAATTTTTAAAATGTAAACCTTAACCAACGGTTGGGCTTTAAAAAAACAACAACCGTTGGGTTTAAAATTAAAAAAAACTGTTGGGTTTCAAAATTTAAAAAATGTAAACCTTAACCAACGGTTGGGTTTAAAAAAAAAACACAACAACAACCGTTGGGTTTAAAATGTAAAACAACCGTTGGGTTTAAAATAAAAAAAATGTAAACCTTAACCAACGGTTGGGCTTTAAAAAAAAAAAAAACAAAAAAAAAACAACCGTTGGGTTTAAAATTTAAAAAAACTGTTGGGTTTCAAAATTTTAAAAATGTAAACCTTAACCAACGGTTGGGTTTTTAAAAAAAAACAAAACAACAACCGTTGGGTTTAAAATTGAAAAAATGAAACCAACTGTTGGGTTTAAAAAAAAAAAAAAAACGTTGGTTTTCAAATTTAAAATAAATTTAAACTAACGGTTGAGTTTGTCCATATGTGACCCAAACATGAGTTGAGAAATCTTTTTTAGAGTACACAAATACAAAAGTGCAACTGTACAATACAATACAGACTCAACAACCATCTTAACACGCCTTTTTCTGTATTGAAGGGGTTCACATAGATTTTGATGTTGTTGTTTTCTCATGCAAAATTATCAAAATAATCCAAATTAAATATAGTAAGTGCTGGGTAATAACAGATTACTGGTAATCTAGATTATGTAATCAGATTTTAAAAATTAAGTACTTGTAGTTAGATTATATTACATACCTTTAAGCAGTTACTTTTCATTGATTTCATGTTATTCTCACAATGGCAGTAAATTATTCATAATTCATTTATTCACACTTCTACAAGGAGGTAAAGGTGTGTTTTTCATTTTAAAATGATTTTAATTTAATTATTTGTATGATTTAATTACCTACTTAATGGCTTTTCATTAAACTCACTGACCCTGTCTGGGAAACCCTGACGTAATGTAATATTTAATGCACTTGTTGATAACAAAGAATGAAATATATTTTCTTTTTCTTTTCATATCAATACGGTACAAGATTATCCTATTCAAATCAATGCGATAAATGAGTTAGTTCCAAAGTAATCTAAAAGTAATCGGATTACATTACCTTATATGTGTAATGAAAGCGAATACGTTACTAACTAGAATGTGTGCCATGTAATTTGGAATTAGTAACCGATTACAATTTGTATTTAATCTACCCAGGACTGAATATATTTGTATACAAAACTAAACATAACTTTATAAACTAAATTTTAACTATGAAATGTAGAATTGCATAAGAACATATATTTAAAAGTGTAAGTGTATTGTATGTTTTAGTGTTAAATTTAACTTTAGGCAAGCATGTATCAGAATATTTAAATGTGAGGTTTTGAGAATGGCTCGATCAGATGCTAATCTGAATATGAAGGTTAGGATGGGGCGGGGGTGATGGTTCCAGCCCTGAGATAAGCTGTATGGATGAAGTACGTGTCATTTCACATCATGAACTCTCTCGTCATCACTCTTCAGTGCACAGTGAGCACGTGGAGTTTCTCTTCAACATGTCCACGGTGGCCAAGAGTGAGAAGATCCTGACGGCCGAGCTGCATCTGTTCAAGCTCAGACCTCAAGCATCTCTCACCTTCAACAGACATCACTTCTGTCAGGTACGCTGCTTCTTTACCCACCCGCAGAAAAGCACATGACGCACTTCTACTGGTTCTTCTGGCTAATCATGCAAGTGGTGTTTTTACTCAGGTCAGTGTCTATCAGGTTCTCGATAGCAGCAAAAAGAACGTCTCACAAGGGAAGAAGCTGCTCTCGTCCAGGCTGGTGCCCGTCCATTCCACCGGCTGGGAGGTTTTTACCATCACTCAAGCCGTATGTATCAACGAAAGATTGAGAGTTAAAATGCTATCTTTGGAGCTGAATATGTTTTAGTTGCTTGTTCTAACTCCGTTTGTGTTGATCTCAAAGGTGCGCTCTTGGATGTCAGATGAGCGCAGTAATCTGGGTCTGCTGGTCACGGTGAGGACTCTAGCAGGTCTTCAGATGGACCTGAAAACTGTGCGCTTCGCATCGGGCCGTCATCACCATCACAGCAAACAGCCCATGCTGGTGCTCTTCACCGACGACGGCAGACGGGCCGCTTCTCTGGACACCCCTCCTAAAGGTAGGACATACCTTTAACTATGAAGTGTCTGCAGAGACCGTGTCAATTAGACTCCCCCTGAAACTGCCTCATCGACACGGCATCCTCAATAAACCCGTCTCCGGCGTGTTGACTCCGATTGTTTGAATATTACAATTTAATAATTCTTAAATCGATATGTCATCCTCAATAAACCCGTCTCCAGCGTGATGCCTCCGATCTTTCGAATATTCCGAACTATTATGACCTCTGACCTGTAGTTGCCAGAATAATAATCATACGCTGTTTGTTAATTGGCCAGAGGAGAACTGGCACCCCGACTGAGCCTGGTTTCTCCCAAGGTTTATTTTCTCCATTAGGTCACCTGATGGGGTTTTGGTTTCCTTGCCACTGTTGCCTCTGGCTTGGCGTGCTCAGTTGGGGACACTACATTTTTCAACTAAATATCCAAATAAATCTAATTATGAAACTAAATTATCCATATAAACTAAATTACTGATCTAAAGCCCACACTGTCACTGTATGATAATTGAAATGAACTGATGACATCACTGTTTTCTCCAGAATGGCTATACGGCTGAATAAAATTGTTGCATTATTTTCCTGTTTAAAGCTACACTGTGTGATATTTTCCCCCATCTAGCGGTGAAAGGATATATGACCATCCAGTAAATATTAGTTTCTTTTCCTCCCAATTCCGATTTAGTTTTAACTCCTACGGTGGCCAATTTAGTCCAAGATTAACATGGCTTCCAGTTCGATCCAGCAATCCCCCTCTTCACATTCGCCATCGAGTTGTAACGCGTGTGTCCGGGTGAAAAATACGGATAGCTCCCTCAACGCAACTGGAGTCGATGCAAACACGGAGGCGATTGACATCAAACAGCCCGCACTTTATTGCCCGCGGAACCCCCACAAGAGTCCGGCACAAACTCACCTTCCGTCCACAGCATTACCCAACAAAACAAACAAAAATAAATTAATGTTAGCAACAGAAGACAGAAAATAATCCGCACACATGGGAGCTCGAGGCGCAGTGCACACACACACACACACACACACAGAACGCAGGCGCTCCAACCGGGGCGAACGCTCTTAAAGGGGCCACACTATTTTCCTACTCGTTACAGAGTGTTAAAACGCGAAAGGCGAAGCTTGAATTTACGGGTATGTCCCTCTTTGGCTAATGTACTTTCAAGATGGAGGGGCAACATGGCGACCCCCATTCGAACCCCTTACCCGTATGTATTTTCAGTGGCATATTATAAACTTACGAGAATACTTTATTACTTGAAAGAAGTAAATATACATTAATGAGCACATATATTTTTGAAAGAACTAAGTGTTTTTAGCTAAGAATAATCAAAAAAAGTTACACAGTGTAGCTTTAACACTGTAAAGCTGCTTTGAAACAATCTGCATTGTTAAAAGCGTTATATAAATAAAGTTGACTTGACTTGACATACCTATGCATCTCTTTAATATCTCAGTTGTCTTAGAGTATCTCAAAACATGTGTATGGATTCAAATAAATTCATTTCAGGCATCCAGGGCTTATTCAAACCAGGGAGTTAAAAAAAAAATAGTGATGTAGTAAATAAAATACAGTATATATTAAATGATAAAGTATTTAGTAAATAATACAAATAAATAAAATAAATATTGCTTAAATAAATAAAATAATGCAGTACAGTACTATAGCGAGTATAAAAGCACATAGGAATGTAATAGAAACAGCGTCATTATACTCAAAGCTGCTGTCCGTGACTTTTTTTGTGTTCAAGATTTACAAAAGTTATATAATGAGAATGTACAGCATGAATTCATTTTCCAAACCGTGTTTTTGTCTTACCCTGAATCTTTATGGCACACTTATAATGCGTGTTTATATTGGGACTATTTCAGACCGCTTAACCGGTACCGCGGCGGAGGAGCACAGTCCCTGCGTGTCTCGCCATAGACATAAACAGAGAGAAGTAGCTCCGGCTGCAGTGTTCTTCCACAAGACGCCTGCAGTTCTGTTTATTAACCGCTAGAGCGCCAACAAGTTACCCTTTACTTGAAATACATTAAGCATTAGCTGAAATTAAATATTAAATTAAAACATTTCAGCTAGATTTTTTTACAACATATTTTATAGGCAAATAAAAAAAAATATAAAAATTACAAAATACAAAACAAAATTGCTGAAGCTTTAACTAAAATTAAAATATAAATCTAAAACAAATTAAATATATTGATATAACAGTATGTCAATGATGCTAAAATAGCACTGAATAGAAATTATTTTACACATTTATAATGTTATTTTTTAGTATGAATTGGGTACATACTTTTATTATCGCAAAATAAAATAGTAAAAATATAGTATATAAAAAATAAATACATGATAAAATCTATAACTATTTAACTAAAAAAATAAATACATGAAAAATACACTTTTATACAAAATATTAGTATTTAGTATTTTAATATAGTAAAAATATAGTATATAAAATAAATATACAATAAAATCTATAGTTAACTAAAAAATTAAACATGAAAAATACTCTTTTACAGAAAATGCTGCTAAAATAACACTGATTTTACACATTTATAATATAAATAAATATATATATTTTTAGTATGAATTGGGTACATATTTTTAATGTAGTAATACAGAAACAAATACATGATCGATATAACTAGTTAACTAAAAAATAAATACACTGTTACACAAAATATTAGTATGTATTTCAATATAGTAAAAATATAGTACATAAAAATAAATACACTTTTATTATCAAAATATTAGTAGCTCAACGATGCTAAAATAACACTGAAAAGAAATGATTTTACACGTTTATAATAATATTATTTTTGTATGAACTGGGTACATACTTTTAATATAGTAAAAATATAGTATATAAAAAAAAACTATTTTAACTAAAAAAATAAATATTACACAAAATAGTATCTCAGTGATGCTCAAAAAACTGACCAGAAATGATTTTACAAATATTTATAATATTTTTTTGAATGAATTGGGTACTTTTAATATAGTAATACAGAAACAAATACATGATCGATATAACTAGTCAACTAGAAAATAAATACACTGTTACACAAAATATTAGTATGTATTTCAATATAGTAAAATAATATAGTAAAAATGTAGTACCATAAAATAAAATACACTTTTATTAGCAAAATATTAGTAGCTCAATGATGCTAAAATAACACTAAATAGAAATTATTTTACACGTTTATAATAATATTATTTTTGTATGAATTGGGTACATACTTTTAATATAGTAAAAATATAGTATATAAAAAAACAACTATTTTAACTAAAAAAATAAATATTACACA